>JAKUCV010007637.1:0-99991 GCA_028386065.3 Turnera subulata
AAGCAATTTGGTTGAGAAAAATGTTGCAAGATCTCAAGGAAGATCAAGAAGAAGCTACTGAGATTATGGTAGACAATCAATCCGCAATAGCAATATCTAAAAATCCAGTGTTTCATGGCAGGACAAAGCACATGAAGATCAAATTTCACTTCATCCGAGAAGTGCAGCAAGCCAATGAAGTCAGTCTTGTTCATTGCAATTCTGAAAATAATCTAGCAGATATTTTGACGAAAGCATTGCCCAAAGAAAGATTTGAGAAGCTTAGAGATGCTTTGGGAATTTGCAGCAAGAAATCAAGGAGGAGTGTTAATGAATGATTACTTGCTAGAACTTTCCATAATGTTCTTGTAAAAAAAAATCATGATATTTTGTAGAAATGATCTAGTGCAGAATCTGGAATAATCTTGTAAAACTAAAATATCATGATACTTTGAATAAATATCTAGATATTTAGAATAATCTATAAAAATATCTAGATATTAATATGAAAAGATATTATGAGTATTTAATGATTATCTAGAAAAATCTATTGAAATATCTAGGATTAGTTAAGATATTTTGAAGGTGATGTTGTAGTATAAATATGTAATGAAATGCAAAATGGATGTGTGCTTTCCTAAACCAAAATCGTGCTCCCCTCTCTTGCCTATTTCTCTTGTTTCTTCTTAGCAAGTCTTTCTTTAAACAAGTCCTTATTATTTTCTTTTCTTTGTACAACAAACACTCATATAAACCTTTTCTCAAATACACCCTTTCCATAATTTTTTCCTTCAGTTTCTCATGTTATCTACTTTTGTTTTATGTCGTGGGCCGGTGGAAACTGGAAAATCCCTTACAGAGCTAATTATCAAAACAAGAATGTATGTCAAGACGGAAGAAGATGTCCTTGCAGACTACTCAATTATCCATGTTGAAAGAAAAATTGATGAAAAATAAATGTTTAATGACTTTGACAGTCTGAATTCCCGCTTAAAAATAAATCATTACCTTACAACAGGAGGCCACAATTGGAGATTAGAATCATACCGTACCAAAAAAAAACAAAGGAAAGCAGGTCAACCCCTTGCGAAATCTTCCCCTTTCTATCTCGGATACATTTTCTCCAGCTGAGAGTATGCTCGCAAGTTTCAAGCAATTCCAGATTGTTAATGTTTGAAGAGAAGGTGTTGAAGCCAATCGTAGTCCAGAGATTTTAGAGTATGAAGACCCCTGATACTTATTTCGGTAGGACTAGGAGGCAACAACATCTTCTCTGTGAAGGATTCTCTCAGCGATGAACTTGTTGCAACATCCAATCGTAAGTTCTTGCAGTGAGGATGGCAAACTCCCTTCTCCTTCTATAAAGCCCTCCAACGCTAATTCTTAACGGTTGGATAACTGCAAGAAAATTGAACCGCCAACTTGGGGTGAGTGAGTACCTTAAAAGTTCTACCCTTCACTATCACAGCTCTCGTTGGTGAAACTGTCAATTTTTGGGGAAAAGAATATTGGCAGGGACAATTAAACATAACAGAAACCAGGAAAAAAGACACACTCCCCACTAGAAAAGTTAGTGTGAAATAGCAAGATTGAACAATTGAGGTGTAATATACACTTGAGAATTGCCAATAGAATTCCATCAACCTGGCTGTATGAGCAATAACTAAAAGGAGCTCTAAGCTGCCAATACCTGTTTTCCTAAGTAAATGGAAAGAATCAGCTTGAAGAATGAAAGTATTTATCCATAGTGATCAGGTTGAACTATCATTCTAAGACATGTCCAATAATTTCCAAAAACAGGGCTAATGCAATTCACCTGTCGATTATATATATATACATATAATTCAGAACGGATTTGGTTTTGGTAATTCCAATACCTCCTCACTCCCATTTCCTACTCTCTTCCACAGCAATACTGCACCGGACCGCACCTTTCCTCCTCTTCCTCCTCCTCCATCATCCTGACTCTGCTTCGCTGTCGCCTGGAGTGCGAGATACTTTGACATCCATCTTCCTGCAAAAAAATGATGGCCCCCAATTATGAAGCATCATGAATTGGTTGGAAACTGGAAGAAGCTAGCTAAGTACATACAACAACAGTTTACAGAACACACAAAAGAGAAGCAATTGCAACACCCTCCCCTTAATCTTATAGTAGCAGTTCCATCATTAACATTACCTTAAATTGCCAGTTTTATTTCCAGCATTAAGAATCTCCGGCTCATTGACAACTGGAGATGGCAAACCAATCTACTACATTCCCAGCAACTTTTGATTGCCAGTTTTACTATACTGCAAGAAAAAGACGAGACAAAGTCATAAAAATGCTAAGAGTTTTACAAATTAAGGAGAGGGAAGGTAAAAATTGTGATTGCTCTACCGCATAAATTGCTGCTTGGTAAAGTAAGAAAATGAGAGATTTTTAGACTGCTCCACTCCTCTATCTGATTCTTTCGTTGTTATACGTATGAAGGGGATGTGAGAAATCTTGGGCCAATCTTCCCCTTTTTCCCTCTCACACCTTTTCTCCAGCAGAGGACAGCAACGAATTTGTAAACAGGAAAGGGAAGAGGGCAATCCTTCTTCTGGTAGTCTTTCAAGCTTCGGGCAACTCCCGAATTCCAATGTTTGAAGGCAAGTAAGGTGTCGAAGCCCCTCGTAATCCAATGATTTTATATTCCCAAGATAGTTGATGCGAATTTCGGTAAGACTGGAAGGCAACAATATCTGGTCTGGGAAGGATTCCATGTCTTGGTTATCTCTTAACTTCAAGGTTGAAAGGGAAGGGAGTTTATGCAAACCCCAACGCATGAACTTGTGGCAACCTCCAATTGTAAGTTGTTGTAACATGGACGGCAAACTTCCACCTTCTTCTCCTGTAAAACCCACCACCGATTCCAATTCTGAACAATGAATTAGAGACAGGGAGTGAAGGGATGGGAGCGAAATGTGAAAATTGATCACCCTCAGTTTCGGGCATTCCTCTATAGATACAGTCTTTAGAAGTGGGAAGGCTATTCTGTTGCCAACTGTATCACCATCATCATCAGCACAAATCCATTCCTTCCATTGTGGCATTCCTGAAAATTCCAACTCATTGAGGGATCTAAATGGTTGGATGGAATTGCTGCGACTCCCGTAGAAGAACTCGGCCCCCACCGACACTACAGACTCAAACTCTTGTATCTCAAGTTCTTCTAGAGATGGCAACTGCCCAAGTGGTGGCAAACGGGTGCAGTTTCTACATCCGAAGAGTATCAATCTCACGATGTTGGAATAAGAATAGTCTCCAACCCAATCTGGGAAACTTGTACCCCTACATCCCGAAATGAGCACAGATCTCACATCCACCTGAGGCTGCAAGTGCTGGAGGACGCTTCTGTCGAGGGTACCATCATCTGAGTTATCATCTCTTTTAAGTTGGCTCCCAAGGCATCTTGTTCATCCACAACATTCTCAAGATTTCTGAGCTCTAGTTTTCCTTGCAAATTCCGAAGCTCCCCTAACCCCCGAATGTTTGACCCTCGCTCTTTCCCCACAACGAATCTTTGTAGTGTTTGGAGCTTGATCAATTTACCCATACCTACTGGCATATATTTCAAACGAGAAGTCCCCTCAATATCAAGAAGATACAAGTTGATTAAATCCATCATCTTGAGTGGAAGCTCCACAAGTTCCTTACACCAAGATAAGACAAGTTCCTTACACCAAGATAAGATTAAAGTGTGCAAATAGTACATACCACATATAGATTCGGGAAGCCGCTCAATTTTAGTACCTCCAAGATCTAGATACCTTAACTCCTTCAACTTTCCAATTGAATCCGGTAATTGTCTCACTGACGTTGTCTCTAGGCTCAAATGCCTCAGGTGCACCAAATTGCCTATTAAATCAGGTAATGTAGTAAGTGCTCTACAATTTTGAAGATCTAGATGACTCAATTCCTCCAACTTTCCTATTGAATCCGGTAACACTCTGAGTGATGTTGCCTTAAGACTCAAATGCCTTAGGTGCTTCAAATTGCATATTGAATCAGGGAATGTAGTAAGTCCCGAACAATTTTGAAGATCTAGATGCCTTCAAATCCTCCAACTTTCCTATTGAATCCGGTAACTGTTACAGTGGTGCTCCCTTAAGGCTCAAATGCCTCAGAAGCTTCAAATTGCTGAATGAATCTGGTAATCTAGTAAGGCCCACACAATATTCCACCACCAATGTTTGCAACTTGCAAAGAGTCGTTACATTTTTTGGGAACCTTTTAATGGAGTAGAAGCCTCTAATTCTCAGTAGCCTCAAATGTTTGGAGAATGCAACCAAATTTGATCTGCCAGCTAAAGAACCTCTTACATCTAGCACTCTTATCCTCCGCAGACTTGAAATGTTGTTTTTAATATGTCTCAACGCATCTTTATATGCATCTTCCTCCAAACATATCAAGGAACGCAAGACCTCTACTTTTACACCTGCCAAAGTTGCACCTCCATTTCTTGTAAAATACAGATGGCGAATCCTTTCTGTAACTCCACCTAAATTGACATCTTCACCATTAAAGCAAAACTCTCCAGATATAGATCTTGCCAAGTCATGGATGAGGTCATGCATTACAAAGCAATCAAGATCTTCAGATCCTCCAAATCTTTGAAAGAACGACCTTGAAGCAAGATCTTCCAAGTACTCCTCACCGATCTCTTCCATGCCACTATTTTGATTACGTTGGATTATAAACCCTTCTGCCATCCACCAACGGACCAAGTCTTCCTTTCTAAATTTAAAGTCCTTTGGGAACATTACACAATAAGCAAAGCATTGCTTGAGATGTGGCGGAAGATAATGGTAGCTTAGTCTCAGAGCTGGAATAATGTTGTCACTTGGCAAATCCCATATCTTGCTCTCCAGTATCTTCTCCCACTCATTAGCTTCCCTTTTGCAACGGAGTAAACCTCCCACGGTTTTTGCAGCCAACGGTAGGCATTTACATTTGTTGGATATCCTTCTTCCAATCTTTACCAAGTCTGGATATGAGGTGGGATTGCAATCATCAAAGGCATGGTTTGCAAACAAGGACCAACAGTCATCTTCATTCAACTCTTTTAATTCGTGACTTGGGACAGTAGACATCACTAATGCTACACTTTGGATTCGTGTGGTAACAACCACCTTGCTGCCTTTTGCAACAGAGTTCTTCAGTGGCGCTAGTAAAAATTCCCAATCTGCATAGTTGTCGTTCCAAACATCATCCAAAATGAGCAAAACTTTTTGCCCTCTTACTTTCTCCTCTAGCTTGACCTGCAGTTCATTGGGAGTTGAGGAATCACAATCCGACAAACCGAATTCCTTGAGAATGTTCCTGGTGAGCTTTGGCACATGAAACTCCTCCGAGACACAAACCCATGCTCTAAATTTGTCGAACCTCTGCTTTACCCTAGCGTCATTATAGACAAGCTGTGCAAGCGTGGTTTTGCCAACCCCGCCCACACCTATGATGGGCACCACCCCGGGTTGTTTGCCGTTTGTGTCTTCTGATAAGACCGATCTCATTACGGCTTCGATGTCGGCCATCCTGCCATAAATTCCCGAGTCATCCACTAGAGAGGTAGTTGGCCTTCTCTGGGATGATGTTGATGATACTCTCCGTCCAGCTCGCTCCACTAGACCAAGTCTGTCAGTTTGCTGTAACAAGCTATCTAGTCTCCCAAGGATCTCTTCCAATCTTACTTTCATATGATTTCCCACTCCATTTCTACACGGATTAATAGAAGAGATAAGTAAGTTTCTCACCTGATCATTGCAGGATTTAGGGACTTGTTTGAACTCCAACTTGTAAGCAATCTCGTCCAGGAAATCGTCAGCTTCATAGGCAACGTCTTTGAGCTCATCCAACCATTTCTTCACAAAAGTTGAAGCAATCTGCTTCTCCTCTGCATCATCAAGCAATGCACTGACAGTGTTCAAGGTTGTTTCCAGGTTCTGCAGCAGCCTACGACTGAGTTGTCCACCCCGGAAGAAGTCCACAACCTCGCGAGTAGCCAGCCTGTCCAGCAAAACATTAAAGAGGGCGGATGGAGCAGCACCTCCCACCAAAGCTCCGGCCATGACTCTGTTTCAAAAGGAAAACTGTCTGTGTAAGAACTATGGAAAATAACGGTTCAAGAGAAAAGCAAACAAATAATAGAATTTTGCTAGTGCATGAAAACAGAAATTTAGGTAAATTCTTACAAAAAAGTTGAGGTTTTAGCTTGATTGCTGCTAGTGTATGAAGGAAGATTTTTCTCTGGGTTGTGTTAGGTGTTTAGCAGGCACACAACTCTCTTTACTTCGATCGGAGAGATTGCCTGTAGTGAAATTGAAAAAGTGTATATATGAGCAGAGATTGCCACCAATTACACCAACCAAAGGACACCATGCATATTACTTGAAAGCTGAAACAAACACTAATTAATGTTTATTAATACTTAGAAGTGGTGTAACGCTAACTCATAATCCATAACTAACCTTGCAAACAATTGTGATTTTTTATTCTTAATTTCTTTTTTGGAGAACTGAATTTAATTTTTTTCTTTTGGTCACAACGTATGCTTTTGTTTGTTTTACAACTTGATATATATGACAAATCCTAGAGGTCATGACAAATATGACAGATTCAAAGACGATCGAAACGAAGAGCTAGAAAATGCAGTTAAATGATTGAATGAGAATTCTAATTACAAGTAGAATCATCTTTAGCAGTTCCAATCTCAATCTGATGTAACTTGAGTTTCTTTCTGTTTGACTCTCTATGTAACCAAAAAAAAAAAAGAAAGAGCTAGAAAATGCAGTTAAATGATTGAATGAGAATTCTAATTACAAGTAGAATCATCTTTAGCAGTTCCATTAATTACAAGTAGAATACCCAATTAAATGATTGGAAGAGGATTATGATTACAAGGAGAACCATCTTTTAGCAGTTCCATTCATGCCGTTTTGATAGTCCTACGGATCACCACACCGTTAATTTGCTTTTTTGATAGTCCTACTGATCACCAACTTGTTCAGATTGGATTTTCAGCTGTGCTTTGACGATTCCTCTCCCGTTTTCTCGGCCTGAAACTCCTCAACATAGGTGTCATGGAGAACAAGAAGGGGCCAAAGATGGTGAAAAATTGGCTCAGCGCAGTGAGAAGAGAGCGTGTGGCTTTCTTGAAGCATTGGTGCTCTCTGCTTTCTTCAAGAGGAGTCTGGTCCATGAACTCGTATCTTTGACCATCTTCATCTCTATCTTTCATTGGCAACGTTCGTTGGCCTCAGCTTGCTTGAAATTGTTGGCAGCATCTTTGCATGCCCAAACCAATACCTCCACCCAGTGGACGTCGTTAGGTGTTGATGCTATTCGTGTCAGTGCTGGAATTCCCACACTGGGTGCTTCCTTCCTGCAGCATCAAACAATTCATTCCTCGCGGAAGCAAAATCAAACTAAAATCATCAAAACCAATATTTGTTCATCTCAATCGGAGAATGTCCACAACACAACAGTGAGACGCAAACATTAATGGCTCCAAAAGCGAGAATAAATGGGAAAATCACAAGAGAATCATTTGCATATTCAACGTCAATAAGAGATATCTGCTAGCAGAACTGATATGTTTAACTGTCAGTAGAATCACAAGATAATTTGTAAGCGAAACCAATACAAATTAATGGGAGGGAAGGGAAAAATTGTGATTGCTCTACGGAATACCTCGCTGGTTGGTAAAGTAAGAAAAAGAGAGAATTTTAGACTGCTCCTTTTGCTGCTTTAGCTGATTCTTTTGCCATCAATAAGTATGGTGGGGATGTGAGAAATGTTGGGCCAATCTTCCCCTTTCTCCCTCTCACACCTTTTCTCCAGCAGAGGACACCAACGAATTTCTAAACGGGAAAGGGAAGAGGGCAATCCTTCTTCAGGTATTCTTTCAAGCTTGGGGCAATCCTTGATGTTCAATGTGTGAAGACAAGTAAGGTGTCGAAGTCCCATGGGATCCAAAGAATTTATATTCCGAAGATTGTCGAGGCGAATTCCGGAAAGACTGGAAGGCAACAATATGTTGTCCGGGAAGGACTCCATATCTCTGTTATTTTCTAATATCAAAACTGAAAGGGAAGGGAGTTTATGCAAATCCAAGCGCATGAGCCCAGCAATATCGTCAATCGTAAGCTCTTGTAACGTGGACGCCAAACTCCCTTCTTCTCCTTCTTCTCCTATAAAACCCACCTCCGATTCCAATTCTGAACATTTAATTAGAGAAAGGGAGTGAAGGGATGGGAGCGAAATGTGTTTGATCTCCCTCAGTTTCGGACATTCTTCAATTATTAGATTCTTCAGAAAAGGGAAGAGTATTCTGTTGCCTTCAACTGCATCATCACCATCATCAGCAGCAGCACAAATCCATTCCTTCCATTGTGGCATTCCTTTAAATTTCAATGTTTGGAGGGATCTAAATGGTTGGATGGAATTGCTGCGACTCCCATATAAGAACTCAGGCCCCACCGACACTACAGACTGAAACCTATGCATCAAGAGTTCTTCTAGAGATGGCAACTGCCCAAGCGGTGGCAAACGGGTGCAGTTTCTACAATCCCTGAGTTTCAGTCTCACGATGTTGGAATAAGAAGAGTCTCCAACCCAATCAGGGAAACTTGCACCCCTATATCCCCTAATCGAAATTAGGCTCACTTCCACGTGAGGCTGCAAGCTCTGGAGTACGCTTCTGTCAAGCGTACAATCGTCAGAGATATCAATATCATCATCTCCCTCCCATTCAAAGAACAAGAATTCCAGTCCCTTCTTCTCTCTTAAATTAGCTCCCAAGGCATCTTGTTCATCCACTACATTCTCAAGATATTTTAAAATTAATTTTCCTTGCAAATTTCGAAGCTCCCCTATCTCCCGAATGTTAGACCCTAGCTCTTTCCCCACAACGAATCTTGGCAGTGTTTGGAGCTTGTTCAATCTACCCATATGTACTGGCATATATTCCAAACGATAACACCCCTCAACATCAAGAAGACACAAGTTGATTAAATCCATCATCTTGTCTGGAAGCTCCACAAGTTCATCGCACTGGCGTACGATTAAAGTCTGCAAATAGTACAAACCACATATAGATTCCGGAAGCCGTTCAATCTTAGTACCTTCGAGATCTAGATGCCTCAAATCCTTCAACTTTCCTGTTGAATCCGGTAACAGTCTCAGTGATGTTCTCTTAAGGCTCAAATGCCTCAAGTGCTTCAAATTGCCTATTGAATCAGGTAATGTAGTAAGTCCAAAACAATTTTGAATCTCTAGACGCCTTAAATCCTCCAACTTTCCTATTGAATCCGGTAGATTAAATCCATCATCTTGTCTGGAAGCTCCACAAGTTCATCGCACTGGCGTACGATTAAAGTCTGCAAATAGTACAAACCACATATAGATTCCGGAAGCCGTTCAATCTTAGTACCTTCGAGATCTAGATGCCTCAAATCCTTCAACTTTCCTGTTGAATCCGGTAACAGTCTCAGTGATGTTCTCTTAAGGCTCAAATGCCTCAAGTGCTTCAAATTGCCTATTGAATCAGGTAATGTAGTAAGTCCAAAACAATTTTGAATCTCTAGACGCCTTAAATCCTCCAACTTTCCTATTGAATCCGGTAACAGTGTCAGTGATGGTGTCTCTTAAGGCTCAAATGCCTCAAACGCTTCAAATTTCCTATTGAATCAGGTAATACAGTAAATTCCCAACCATCATCCACCACCAACGTTTGCAACTTGCAAAGATTTGTCACATTTTTTGGTAACCTTTTCAAGGTGTGCAAGCCGCTAAGTCTCATTAGCCTCAAATGTTTGGAGGTTGCAATCAAATGTTTGGAGGTTGCAATCATATTAAAAGAAAAATCCTCAAATCCAATTACCATGAGAATCACATAAAAGGCCACCACCAGCAGCTTTGTCTCCGCGGACGGTACCATCAGTGTTTAATGTAACCCATCCATAAGTCGGACACAGCCACTTGATCAAGACATCATGCTGAGGACGACAATTAACAACAGCAGCAAGCATGTGATAATTTATCAGCTTCAATAACCTCCTTAGCTAAAGTAAGGATATGAAGCCTTGGATTGAAGGGAGCTTTGGCTTCGGGATCAGAAACAAAACCATTCCTCCAAAGCCATAGCTTCCACTTTGTTATACCCAAAGCTAAACCCCAAGTTATAGACTGAGAAACTAAGACATGTAACCAGTCCACCCGAGACTTAAAACTCCCCTGAAGGAGTATGTTTCCAATAAGCAATGTTGGGCCCCAAAGTGTTTCCCACTTAATGCATTTAACTCATCCAGTAAATTCTAGTGGGAACTCTAAACTCATTTCCTGACAAGCTAGTATAACGCTCAACTCATAATCCCTAACCTGGCAAAACAATGTGATTTTGATTCTTAAATCCCTAACCTAGTCCCAATGGATGTTCTTGTTTGTTTTATAACTTGGCATGGCAAATATGACCGATTCAAAGACAATTGAAATGAAGGCAGAATACCCCAATTAAATGATTCGAAGAGCATTATAATTACAAGGAGAACCATCTTTTGGCAGTTCCAATCAATCATGCCCTTTTGCTAGCCCTACGGATCACCATATTGTTAATTTGCTTTTTTGATAGTCCTACGGATCACCATATTGTTCAGATTGGATTTTCAGCTGTGCTCTGACAATTCCCCTTCCATTTTCTCGGCCTAAAGCTCCTCAACTTAGGTGTTACGGAGAACAAGAAGGGGCCAAAGGTGGCGAAAATTGGCTCTATCGGTGCAGTGAGAAGAGAGCGTGTGGCTTTCTTGAAGCATTGGTGCTCTTTGCTTTCTTCTAGGGTCTGGTCCATGAACTGCTATCTTTGACCATCTTGATCTCTATCTTTCATTGGCAACATTCGCTGGCCTCAGCTTGCTTGAAATTGTTGGACGTTGTTGGGTGTTGATGCAAGCATTCCTACTGTGCTATTCATGTCAGTGCTGGAATTCCCACACAGGGTGCTTCCTTCCTGCAGCATCAAACAATTCATTCCTGCAGAATTAAAATCAAACTAAAATCATCAAAACCAATATTCGTTCATCTCAATCGGACAATGTCCACATAGCACAACAGTGAGCCGTAAACACTAATGCCTCGGATGCCATGAATATGCTTTGGAGAATCAATCAAAAGCCAGAAAAAAAAAAGGGGAAAATCACAATAAAACCATCAATAAGAGATATCTGCTAGCAGAACAGAACCGATATCTTTAACTGTCAAGAAAATCACAAGATAATTTGTAAGCGAAACCAATACCTTGAAATCATATGCTAGCAGGCAAGTGGTAATGTTTCCAATTTATGTTGCCCACATGAGCAAGAAGCTTATGCTCTTATAGATTGCACTTGTCCCGCTGTGCTTAGTTCCTGCATATTAGAGGAAAAAAAAAATTTCGGAGATGGAAATCTACCAGTAATTTCCAGAAATCATATGTTCATGATATTACAAATCGATAGACAAGGGCGTGACGAGCATTAAATGACTTACCAAATGTACAGAATGGACACTACAGTGACACAGATCGTGTTTCATTTTCTCCTCCCCCAGTTTTTTTATGCATACGACATGCGACCTGTCGGCGGTTACAGAGGCTCTACTTTGATAATGTCAGTACTCATTAATGTCAGTCCCTGGTCCTTGCTTGGATAAATGGGCTTCAGTTTACTTACTAAGAAGAGACATGCCCTTGCAGAAAAATCTAGTTGATTAAATAAAGTACCCACCGTACCTCCAGCTCCCATTCCACGAAATGCAAAGCAATAAGGTTAAATTCAGAACAGGATACTCCACAATGTCAAATGTATCTGCTGGGATATCCTTCTAAACTTTAATGCCGTGCCCTTGTCCCACAGCAAAAGATGGAAGAAGGTGTCCTTGCAGACTACTTAATCATCTATATTGAAAGAAAAATCGATAGAAAAAAATAAATAATTAATGACTTTGACAGTCTCAAATCCTGCATTAAGATAACAAAATGTACGCGAAATGGGCAAATGGTTAATAAGAATATATTATTGCTTTACTTACAACAGAAGGTCACAATTGGAGATCAGAAACACACTGTACATGAAAAGAAAAACAGAGGAAGCAAAGCAGGGCAATCTCCGGGCAATTCCAGACTGTCCAATCCTAAGTTCATGCAATGAGGACGGACGGCAAGCTCTCGAGGGTTGGATAACTGCAAGAAAAATGATGCCTCTAATTACGAAGCATCACGAATTGGTAGGAAACGGGCAGAAACGAATGATACAACAACAGTTTACAGTATACAGAACAGACAAAAGAGAAAGAGCAATTGCAAATTTGCAATAACCTCCTTAATCTTATAGTAGCAGTTCCATCAGTAACATTACCTTAATTTGCGAGTCTTATTTCCAGCATTAAGAATCTCCGGCTCATTGACAATTGGAGTTGGCAAACCAATCTACTACATTCCCAGCAATTTTTAATTGCCAGTTTTAATATACTGCAAGATAAAGATAAACCTGAGAAAAAAAAATCATAAAAATACAAAGCATTAAACAAATTAAGGAGAGGGAAGGGAAAAATTGTGATTGATCTACCTTATGCCTTGCTGCTTGGTATAGTAAGAAAATGAGAGATTTTTAGACTACTCCACTTCTTTAGTTGATTCTTATCCAGTTAATATGTATGGAGGGGATGTGAGAAATCTTGGGCCAATCTTCTCCTTTCTCCCTCTGGCACCTTTTCTCCAGTAGAGAACAGGCAAAAATTGATAAACTTGAAAGGGTAGAGGGCAATCCTTCTTCTGGTAGTCTTTCAAGCCTCGGGCAACGATTGATTCTCAATGTTTGAAGACAAGTAAGGTTTCGAAGCCCCTCGTATTCCAAAGATTTTATATTCCCAAGACTGTCGATGTGGATTGTGGAAAGACTGGAAGGCAACAATATCTTGTGGGGGAAGGATTCCATATCTTGATTATCTCGTAACCACAAGGTTGAAAGAGAAGGGAGTTTATGCAAACCCGAATGCATGAGCCCAGCAATCGTGAGTTGTAAGCTCTCATCTCCTTCTTCAATAAAACCGATCGATTCCAATTCTGAACAATCAACTAGAGACATGGAGTGAAGGGATGGGGCCGAAATGTGAAAATTGATCTTGCTCAGTTTTGGACAATCTTCAATAGATAGAGTATTCAGAAGAGGGAAGGTTATTCTGTTGCCAACTGCATCATCATCAGCACAAATCCATTCCTTCCATTGTGGCATTCCTGAAAATTTCAATTCTTTGAGGGATCTAAATGGTTGGATGGATGAATTGCGACTCCCACAGAAAAACTCAGGCCCCACTGACACTATAGATTTCAACCCATCTATCCGGAGTTCTTCTAGAGACGGCAACTGCCCTAGTGGTGGCAAACGGGTGCAGTTTCTACACAACACGAGTTCCATTTTCACGATGTTAGAATAAGAAGAGTCTCCAACCCAATCTGGGAAACTTGTACCCCTATATCCTGAAATCCAAATAACTCTCACATCCACGTGAGGCTGCAAGTTCTGGAGTATGCTTCTCTCAAGCGTACCATCACCTGAGTTATCATCATTCTCAAACCAATAAAACTTCAATTCCTTCAGTCCCTTCTTCTCTTCTAAATTAGCTCCCAAGGCATCTCCTTCATCCACAACATTCTCAAGTTTTACCAGCTCTAATTTTCCTTGCAAATTTCGAAGCTCCCCTAACTCCCGAATGCTAGACCCTCGCTCTTTGCCCACAACGAATGATGTTAACGTTTGGAGCTTGATCAATTTATCCATATGCAGTGGCATATATTCCAAACAAACAGTCAACCAAATATCAAGATGACACAAGTTGATTAAATCTATCATCTTGTCCGGAAGCTCCACAAGTTTACAACAGTAGGCTAAGTTTAAAGTCTGCAAATAGTACAGACCACATATAGATTCGGGAAGCCGTTCAATTTTAGTACCTCCAAGATCTAGATGCCTCAACTCCTTCAACTTTCCTATTGAATCTGGTAACACTCTCAGTGATGTTTGCTTAACGCTCAAATGCCTCATGTGCTTCAAATTGCCTATCGAATCAGGTAATGTAGTAAGTCTCTCACAACCTTCCACTGCCAACGTTTGCAACTTGCAAAGAGTCGTCACCACTTTTGGTAACTTTTCCAAATAGTTGAAGCGTCTAAGTCTCATTAGCCTCAAATGTTTAGAGATTGTAACCAAATTTGATCTGGCACCAAAAGAACCTCTTAGATCCACCACTCTCAATCGCTTGAGTCTTCCCAGATGTCTCATTGCATCTTTAGCTGCAACTTCCCCCGAAGATATCATAGAACGCAAGGCCTCTACTTTAACATCTGCTAAAATGGCACTTGTATTCCTTGTAAGATACAGATGGCGAGTCCTTTCTGTAAGTCCACCAAACTTGACATCTTCGCCATTAAAGCAAAACTCTCCTGCTATAGATCTTGCCAAGTCATGGATGAGGTCATGCATTACGAAGCAATCAGGATCGTCAGATCCTCCATATCTTTGAAAGAACGACCTTGATGCAAGATCTTCCAAGTACTCGGCACCAATCTCTTCCATGCCATTATGTTGATTACCTTGGATTATAAACCCTTCTGCCATCCACCAAAGGACCAAGTCTTCCTTTCTAAATTCAAAGTCCTTCGGAAACATAGCACAATAAGCAAAGCATTGCTTGAGATGCGGCGGAAGATAAAGGTAGCTTAGTCTAAGGGCTGGAATAATGTTGTCATTCCGCAAATCCCATATATTGCTCCTCAATATCTTCTCCCACTCTTTAGCATCCCTTCCAGAACGGAGTAAACCTCCCATGGTTTTTGCAGCCAACGGTAGGCCTTTACACTTTTTGGATATTCTTTTTCCAATCTCTACCAAGTCTGGATATGAGTTGGGACTGCAATCATCAAAGGCATGCTTTGCAAATAAGGACCAACAATCATCTTCATTCAATTCTTTTAATTCGTGACTTGGAACAGTAGACATAACTGCTGCTACACTTTGGTTCCGTGTGGTAACAACTACCTTGCTGCCTTGTGCAACAGAGTTTATCAGTGGCGCTAGTAAAAATTCCCAATCTGCAAAGTTGTCGTTCCAAACATCATCCAGAATGAGCAAAACTTTTTGCCCTCTCACTTTCTCCTCTAGCTTGACCTGCAGTTCATTGGGAGTTAAGGAATCACAATCCGACAAACCGATTTCCTTGAGAATATTCCTCGTGAGCTTGAGCACATCAAACTCCTCCGAGACACAAACCCATGCCTTAAATTTATCGAACCTCTGCTTTACCCTAGTGTCATTATAGACAAGCTGTGCAAGTGTGGTTTTGCCAACGCCGCCCATACCTATGATGGGCACCACTCCAAGGTGTTTGCCATTTGCATCTTCTGAGAGCACCGACCTTACAATGGCTTCCTTGTCATCAATTCTGCCATAAATTCCAGAGTCATCTACTAGAGAGGTAGTTGGCCTTCTCTGGGATGGTGATGATACTCTCACTCCAGCTCGTTCTACTAGACCAAGTCTATCTTTCTGCTGTAACAAGTGGTCTAGTCTCCCAAGGATCTCTTCCAATCTTGCTTTCGTATGATTTCCCACTCCATTTCTACGTGGATTAATAGAGGAGATGAGCAAGTTTCGCACCTGGTCAGAGCAGGATTTGGGGACTTGTTTCAACTCTAACTTGTAAGCAATCTCGTCCAGGAAATCCTCAGCTTCATAGGCCGCATCTTTGAGATCATCCAACCATTCCTTCACAGCAGATGAAGTAATCTGCTTCTCCTCCGCATCTTCAAGTACTCCCCGGACGGTGTTCATTGTTGCTCTAAAGTTCCGCAGCTGCCCACGGCTGAATTGTCCACCCTGGAAGAAGTTAGCAACCTCACCAGAGGCAAGCTTTTTCAGCAAAACATCAAAGAGGGCGGAGAGAGCAGCACCTGCCAAAGCTTCGGCCATGTCTCTGTTCCAAGAAGTAAAATAAAGGTTCAAGAAAATAAAAGCAAGCAAATGATGAACTTATGCCAGTGAATGATGGATCAAAGAAATTTAGATTTCTTACCAACGGATTAACTTGGAGCTTGATTACTGCAGTGAAAAAAGCAAGGTTTCTTTTGGGAAGTGTTGAGTATTTTCAGCAGGGACTGGAGTGACCGATGAGGATTTATAATAGGTTTGAGCTTAATTAGCTTTCGTTGTGTAAACCAAGGGTAAAAAAACATTACCTGGATCGTTATAAATATGCAATTGTTGGGTTCACAACTGCAGTGCCATGTGAAGCCTCACTGGCATACTCCAAAGTTTCTATGTATCATTTGTGTAATAATACTATTAATTAAGTATTTGCAAGATGACAAAAGGCAAGTTAGGCACTGCCTCATTTTCTATTCCCAGGCCTGCATGCGCACATGTGAAGCCTCTAGATCTGCAAGATTTGGTCTGTGTATTTTTTAATCCCACACTCAAATCGTTGACCCCACTGCAGTCAAATTGTTGATCTGCACTCATAGTTTTTAATCAAAAAGTCGGTATTGTAATAAGAAAAAGAAGATTGTCCTAAAGGTGGGGGACCTGAATGGAACAAAGTGACCGTTTCATGAACACATTTTCCGGGCTCGATCGGTTTTCTCTTCACATCTTCAAACATCACATACCTCATTCGACAATATTTTTATACTTGAGCTTAGCTTTTCGTTGTTTGAAGGAACAGGAAATGAAATTACCAGGGAAGCAACTTTTTTCAAAGGCAAATAACAGCAAACTATGCAGAAGAATATGGACAGGTCCTTTCTTCATACACACACTCAGAGTTATTTCTTGACCATGATTTTGGAAATTTGAGTATATTGCAAAAGGGGGACGCGTTTTCTCTTCTCGTTTTGGAAATTTGTGTTTGTCATTCTTTGTTTACTTTTAACTTTCACCAAGAAACAGAAGCAAGTAGGGCCAGATTATACTAAAAGCACCTTGTGAAAACATAATCTCATTATCAGGAAATTGTATGGCAATGTAAAAAACAATATTTGGTTTTGCATTATGGCGTTTGGCTGGAATGGGATCTATTTCCTTTCTGTTTTTTTTTTCCCCTTGTTTAGGGACACCAGTATGGTTCTTCCTTTTCAGAAACTAGCAGGAATGAGAATATGGACCCATAACACCTGGAGAAGATGCTGCAGACATTAGTAAGACTTTCTTAATTGCTAGGTTTATACTGCAAGACAAAGATGAGACAGTGATAAAATAATAGAAGAGACTTTGATACGTCAGGAACCCTAGAATTAGCACTAGAATTCCCACAGATCATATTGTGGTCCCGACCTTCAATCTCAATTAAACTGGTGCAATCTCACCCCTTATTCCTCCCAAATCAGCATGAAAGAAACAAGAAACTTCAAAAGCACAAAAGGTGACGCCAATATTTTGAAACCCTAATCAGCAAGAGAAACAGAAAATTAGCAATTAGGAATTTAGAAGCACGCCACAGAATTGTATTCTTATAAGTAAATCTAAATCCTTAGAATAAACCAAGAGAATCAGCACTCCTGGGTTCCTAGAGCATCAGCACTCAAGGAATTTGTTTGAATCACTCAAACAAAAGAATTCTCAAAGAGAAACTCTATTTTTTTTCATAAAATCGTCTAACCTACACCGAGACATAAAAAGAATGTATTTATACTAACCTTAGGCAGCCTAGGTCGGCCAAAACCCTAACCCTAAGTCAAACTGGATTTGACTTTTAGTTTCAGCCCTAATATGCCGAAACCCTAACCCTAATTAGACTAGGTTTTTAATTGAGCCCACATAGCTTGGACACTAATTAAAACCTTACATTAAAAAACCCAAATAACCAAAGCCCACATTAATCAACTAAATAATAATGGACTTGACCCCAAAAATATAATAAGAAAACATAACCCAAGCCGAAATTAATAAAACAGTTTATTATCCAATTTCGGCAACCCTAAATAATAAAAATAAATGATATGTCGACTTGGCCCAATAAGCAGCAACCAATGTTGACTGGGCCCCACATGTACTCTTGAGTCAATTACTCCTTAATTGACAGCAAATTGATGGGCTTCTATTTCAGCTTCTCTCCAAGCTTGATCAGGATGTCTTCATGCAGCTCTTTGCTCATGAATGCTTGAATGCAATATAAGAGTTGATTCTTGAGCATCTTTGACCCTGCTCTTGTAATTGGACCTTGAGGAAGCACCAAGGCGCCATCATTCTCTCCAATGGTGCTTGAAGGCTCCTTGTTTGCATCATTCCCTCCCTCCTCGAAAGGATTCATCCTCGAATCTGAACCTGCAATGTCAAAGGGAGAAAGATCAGCAACATTAAATGAAGCACTTACTCCATACTCACCAGGTAGATCAATCTTGTAGGCATTATCACTACTGCGTTCCAAGACTTGAAAAGGTCCATCCCCTCTTGCATCCAACTTGGATTTCCTTTGCTGAGGGAACCTCTCCTTCCTAAAGTGCACCCAAACCCAATCGCCAGGCTCAAAGTGAACAACTCTGCGCCCTCTATTGACTTTCTGTGCCACCTTTAGGTTCTTGTTCTCTATGTGCTGTTTGGCCTTCTCATGAATAGATTTCACCAAGTTAGCCCTTTGTTGTCCATCTGCATTGTCAATTTCTTTCAAAGGAATAGACAACAAATCCAAAGGGGTTAGTGGGTTAAAACCATAAACAATTTCAAGAGGCGAAAATCCAGTAGAAGAATGAATACTCCTATTATATGCAAATTCAACCATAGGCAGCCATTCTTCCCAAGATTTCAGATTCTTACCCACAACAGCACGCAGTAGAGTACCTAAAGTCCTATTTACCACTTCTGTTTGACCATCTGTTTGAGGGTGACAAGTAGTAGAAAACAACAACTTGGTCCCTAATCTACTCCAAAGTACACGCCAGAAGTGAGACAAGAACTTAGTGTCTCTATCAGATATGATTGTCCTAGGAATGCCATGCAAACGTACTACATCCCTAAAGAACAAATCAGCAACATGGATAGCATCATCTGTTTTGTGACATGCAATAAAATGTGACATTTTACTAAACCTATCAACAACAACAAATATGCTGTCTCAACATCACATAGAACTTGATCAGTGTATTTGCCAATGGACAATGAAATAAGAACCTGCTTGGTGACTTTCACTTCTCCAGTATCATTCAGCCATTGAAGCTTGTAAGGTCGTGGATGCTTCATACTCTCCAATCCCATCTTCTCCACTAGCATTGTACTTGCCACATTGGTGCAACTCCCACCATCAATAATCATACTGTGTGGCTGACCTCCAATCACGCATCTAGTGTGAAAGATGTTCTCCCTCTGCTCACTTCCAGCATCTCTTTGTTGCATGTTTAGCACTCTCTTAGTCACACACAACCTGCGCACCACCTCCTCATCAGATTCATCTTGAGCATCCTCCAATTCAGGCATATTGGGATCGAAATCTTCAGCATCCTCAGAATAGATGTCACCATTCTCCTTGATCATCATAGCCTTCTTGTTTGGACACTGAGCAGCATAATGTCCCTTCCCAAAGCACCTGAAACATTTGATGTCCCTAAACTTCCCTGTAGGTGCAATGTTTTCTTTAGTTAGAGCAGACTTCGACTCCTCCTTTCCTTTCCAAGGCGTCGCCTTGGGTGTACCATAGGTAGGTTTACTCGAACTCCCCACCTCATGCTTGGTGTATTTAGCACTGGCACTCCAACTGGTGTAACTGGATGACTTTCTTCCCTTAATCACCTTTTGTTGCTTCTCAATTATGGCGGCTAATGCAACCATGTCCTCCAAGTCATCATATCGCTGCAACTCAAGAATTTGGGCAATTTCAGTATTTAAACCATAATAAAATCGAGACATAGTAGCTTGTTCCTCCTCAACAACACCAGCTTGATTCATTGCCATCTCTAGTGCAATCCAGTACCCTTCTACCGACTTACTGCCTTGCTTCATCAATTGGAACTTGTGCATCAACTCCCTTTGATGTGTCACAGGCACAAATCTCTTCTTCATAATTCTTTTCAGCTCATCCCAAGTCTCAATCTCAGGATCTCCATACTCCCTCCGAGTAGCTAGTGTAACAGCCCGGGTAAAAATTTTGGATTTTTACCGGACTGTAGAAGTCTATTTACCGTGATTTACTGTTGAATTAATCTTGGGTAATTAATTCAAGGTAAATCGGAAGTCGTTTTTCGAAACCGAGGGTTTTCCCGCGCTCGTGATTTTTCCGTGGATTTTTCGGAACTAAGTTGGTATTTTTCGGGTTTCGGAATTTCTCGAAAAATCACACCGGAAAATAACTAAGGAGGTATCGGTTATTTTCTGGTCCGGATCGGATTCGCCCGTAATGCAGACGAATTACATTATTTGTAATTCACATGCCAAATAGTAAAATTCAGTTTATAAAAAGGAAGCAGAACCGGGAGAAGGCAGAGGAGAAGAGGAAAAAAAAAAGAGAGAAAAAGAAAAGGAGAGGAAAAAGAAAAAGAGAGAAAAGAAAAAAAAGAGAGAAAAAGAAAAAAAAAGAAGAAGAAAAAGAGAAAAATCAGGAAATCAAAAAAAAAGAGAGGAAATGGAAAAAAGAAAAGAAAAGAGCCAATCAGAAATAAAAGAAAAGAAAAAGAAAAGAAAAAGAAAGAAAAGAAAATCAGAAAAAAAATGAAAAGAACATAAAAGAAAATAAGAAAATTCGGAAAAAGAAAAAAAAAGGGGGAGGAACAGTGCCGTCACCCTCAACCAAGCCTTCACTGTACACGCCGAAGCGTTCGGAGCCGATCTTGCTGCACCGCCGCCATCCACCACTTCCCCTCACCGGCGCGACCTCACCCCGTCGTCGCCGAGCCGTTCCGCCGCCTTACCGGCCCTGACGTGCCGTCAACCCGACAGAGGACCCGTGGATCCTCTTCCTCCGCCTCCTGCGCCTTCTGCCGTCGCCGTCGCGTCCTCCCTACTGCTGTTCCGGAGTCGCCTCCACCTCGCCGGCCTCGCGACACCTTCCTCCTCGAGCTCGCGCCGCCGCCGTCGTCGAGGTGAGCCAGATCCGGTTGCAGACCCGTTTCCTTCCCGGGTCGCGCCTCCTGGGTTGGATCCGGGTTGGCTTTGTTATTTTATTTTTTTTTAATTATATATATATATATATAAATCTGTTTATATAATTACTGGTATTTATTTTTGGAAAAAATTTATATAGTTATTTTGAGAAAATTATTTCCAATTTAACTCTGGTATTATCATTAAAATATAAACATATTTACTTTGATAAATAATTAAGTTATGCTTTGGGAAATTATTATTAATTGGAGAAAAATATATATATATCGTGAAATTAATTTCTGAAAATTTAATATAAATATATTTCGTCTGGAAAATTATGATTGTGGTATATGGATATAAATATGTATTTTGTAAATTTAAGTTAATTATATTTTGTGTTGGAAAATATTATTATTATATATTTAGAAAAAAATAAATACTATACATATTTTCTGAAAATTATAAACATGTTAATATTTTTTTGGAGAATTATAGTAATTATTATTTTGGAAAATTATAGTTATTTTATGAAAATATATTTTGAAAGAGTTTTAATTAAGTATAGTACCGAAATTATATTCGGAAATACGTTCGGAAAATTATTTTCGATAAAAGATAATAATATCAGATAAGAATCGGGATGGGTGTATTTCGTAGTATTGGCATCATAGCATACCGAATATGTGCATTTATGTGTGTGTACATTGTTTTGTGTATAGGTTGGATATCGGGCAGTTTCCCGAGGAGCTGGCGTCGTACCGGTCATAGTTTCCGGAGTTGAGTAATTGGCCAAGGTGAGGATGAATTTCCTTCAATATGTGCCTGTATTACTCGGTTATTTTGTTTCGATGATTATTGCATGGTTGGATGTTGCATTGTTGGTATGTTTCGGGATGTTTATCCCATGGTCTTGTTTGTGGTCGGGATGTTTATCCCAAGTCGGTTTTTGGATGTTTATCCATGAGTCGTTTTGACACTAAATTAAATGAAATAATTAATGAATTGTGACAAGGATGTCGATCCTTGGTTTTTGGATAGGGATGTCTATCCCGGTATCCTGGTTAGGGATGTCGATCCCTGTGATTTGGTTTTGATAACGATAATATAATTGTTACGTGGTAGTAGTGGTACGACTCGATGGTTAGAGACTGTTTCGTGGTGGCCATGACCTGGGTTACTTGATAAGCATGTCTATGCTTGGGATGTCTATCCCGTGATATATTTTTGGGATGTCTATCCCTGGGTTCGTATTTTTGGGATGTCGATCCCTGGGTTCTCTGATTTGGTCTGGCACCCGGAATGTGTTGATAACCAGGTTTGATCACTAGCTTATCCGTGACGGGGCCCGGAAAGATAAAATTGGATAATTGATTTTTAATTGAGTCTTTTGGTTGGGCTGTTTAGCCTGTGTCTTTGACTTGTGTAATTTTAGTTGCATATTGATCGTCTTTCCATTGTTGTGAGCACTTCGGACTCACCCCTCACCTGCGGGCTTTCATCCCGTAGGATGAGTTGTTTCATGTACAGGCTTGGTGCATTCCAGACAGGCTGCAGCGATATCCCTTGGACAGGCTCGGATCCATAGTTTGCATGTGTCGCATACAGTGTTAGTGAGTATTTAAGTCTTCCGCTGTGCATGTTTTCGCTATTATTGGGCCATTGGGCCGGGATTTATTATTTATGTTGTTTTACTATTTTGGCCGTTGGGCCGAGTTATTGTAGTTCACACTGTATGTTTGGGCTTTGTTGGGTCGGGTTGTCACAGTTCCGGCTTGTGTTTACTGTGCACGGTAAATATGGGTCGGGGCGTTTCAACTAGAGTCTTCTTCCATCATGACCTAGCATAATCTTTGAATTCCAGCACAGCAAGTTTCACCTTCTTCTTCTCGGTGTAACGATGGCAATCAAAGATAGCCTCCATGTCATGAACCCAATCTATTAATACTTCTGGATCTCCGCTTCCATGGAATGTAGGCAACTTCATCTTGATGCTATTAACATAATTGTCTAGGCGTAATGCACCACCTTCCCGGTTGATGAATTGCCGATTCAACCTGGGTCTGAAACCGCCAATTCCTTCTCCTCTCCCTCCATTGGCACGTCCTCTAGGTGCTCTCATGTTATCCCCAACTCGTTCTTCTGCCTCTTCCTCCTCTTCTCCTCCATTGCCACGAGCATTAGCTCCACCATCTCTAGGCTCCCCATTGTTGTTAGAAAGCTCTTGTATTGCTCTCTCTTGCCTCTCAAGCCTAGTACTCAAATCTCTGAATTGAACCTACATTTGCTCCATGGACTGCCGAATTAGGGCAGCAACATCAACTTGATCACCTCCATTGCCATTGTTCGACATGATGCTCAAACCTGCAAAAACTTGTTAGAAGAAACAAATCCTCACGTGTTTTAGCCCTCGTGTTTATTCTTTTTGGCAATTGATGTAATCACTCAGCCTTTTACCTCTCCTAATTCAACTTCAGTTTATAAGTCAGGATCTAGATAAACAAACCAAACAAACAAAATCAGTAACAATGCTCTAAGGAAAACAAAGGCAGAAACCTTAATAGAAAGAAAGAAAGGCTAACAAATTTTAGAAACAAATTAGACTCCAAAAAGAAAAGAATAATCACACACAGAACAAGGAAATGTATGTGATTGATTTTTAATCAAGTTGAGCAATTCAGAAACAATAATCACCCAACAACAAAGAAAAGCACAATTCGGCAAATTAAGAAAGAAAAACAGAAATTTCGGCAGCAAAGTTTGTATCACTGCCCACACCAATTTTCCAACCGGAATTATAATTTGGATTCCACCAGAATACAAATTCGATCCCCTGCAGAAAATCACAACTCCAACAAAATAATTCCAATCAATCAATTTCAACCAATCAACCAACAATTGACTAACAACAATTCGGCCCAATTCAGCTCCTGCAACGAAATTCCCAAAATTGCAATTCCAATCAACAAGAACAACAATTCCAGAAACCCTAATTCTGCTCAAATCGACTAGCCTTGAGTTTTGCTTGGCTTTTCTCTTTTTTTTTTTTTTGTATAACACTGTCGACAATCACAGAATAATAAAATTTGACTTTTTTCTTTTTTTTTGCGTGAACAGTATCGGCTAGGGTTTACTATACCGATGAACAGTGTCGACTAGGGTTTACTGTAGCAACAAACTAAAAATTGAAAAACAACAAGAACAGGCCACAAAATTGATAAAAACACAATGAACAAAAATAAAACAAGTGATATGATTGATTGAAAACCTCAAGCTTCGCTACCAAAAGATGATACAGCAGGAACCCTAGAATCAGCACTAAAATTCCTACAGATCAGATTGTGGTCCCGACCTTCAATCTCAATCAAACTGGTGCAATCTCCACCCCTTATTCCTCCCAAATCAGCATGAAAGAAACGAGAAACTTCAAAAGCACAAAAGGTGACGCCAATATTCTGAAACCCTAATCAGCAAGAGAAACAGAAAATTAGCAATTAGGAATTTAGAAACACGCCACAGAATTGTATTCTGATAAGTAAATCTAAATCCTTAGAATAAACCAAGAGAATCAGCACTCCTGGGTTCCTAGAGCATCAGCACTCAAGGGATTTGTTTGAATCACTCAAACAAAAGAATTCTCAAAGAGAAACTCTATTTTTTTTTCATAAGATCGTCTTATCTCCACCAAGACATAAAAAGAATGAATTTATACTAACCCTAGGCAGCCTAGGTCGGCCAAAACCCTAACCCTAAGTCAAACTGGATTTGACTTTTAGTTTCAGCCCTAATATGCCGAAACCCTAACCCTAATTGGATTAGGTTTTTAATTGAGCCCACATAGCTTGGACACTAATTAAAACCTTACATTAAAAAAACCTAAATAGCCAAAGCCCACATTAATCAACTAAATAATAATGTACTTGACCCAAAAAATATAATAAGAAAACATAACCCAAGCCTAAATTAATAAAATAGTTTATTATCCAATTTCGGCAATCCTAAATAATAAAAATAAATGATATGTCGACTTGGCCCAATAAGCAACAACCAATGTCGACTGGGCCCCACATGTGCTCTTGAGTCAATTATTCCTTGATTGACAGCAAATTGATGGGCTTCTGTTTCAGCTTCTCTCCAAGCTTGATCAAGATGTCTTCATGCAACTCTTTGCTCATGAATGCTTGAATGCAATGTAAGAGTTGATTCTTGAGCATCTTTGATCTTGCTCTTGTAATTGGACCTTGAGGAAACACCAAGGCATCATCATCCTCTCCAGTGGTGCTTGAAGGCTCCTTGTTTGCATCAGAGTTTTACAAATTAGGGGGAGGGGAGGGAAAAATTGCGATTCCTCTACCTGAATTTTTGACTACTTTGCGGTCAATCCATATGGTGGGGATGTGAGAAATGTTGGGCCAATCTTCCCCTTTCTCCCTCTCACACCTTTTCTCCAGCAGAGGGCAATCCTTCTTCTGGTATCCTTCCTTCAAGATTCGGGCAATAGCAGATTTTCAATATGTTGCCGGGGAAGGATTCCATATCTTGGTTATCTTCTAATCTCAAGGTTGAAGGGGAGGGAGTTTTTCTTGCAAACCCCAACACGTGAACTTGTCGCAACCTTCAATCGTAAGTTCTTGTAACGTGGACGGCAAACTCCCATCTCCTACTTCTTCTATAAAACCCACCACCTATTCCAATTCTGAACAATGAATTAGAGACAGGGAGAAAAGGGATGGGAGTGAAGTGTGAAAATTATTCAGTTGCGATCACCAACATCATCAGCACAAATCCATTCCTTCCATTGTGGCATTCCTGAAAATGCCAACTCTTTGAGGGATCTAAATGGGATTGGATCGAATTGCTGCGACTCCCATGGAAAAACTACAGAGTACTTCGAGAGTACTGCATCCCGAGATTCTCCAACCCAATCTGGGAAACTCGCACCCCAAATCCAAATGTCTCGCACCCCTATATCCCCATATCCCAATCAAACAATTGTGATTTTGATTCTTTATTTTTTTTTTTGGTCACAACGTATGCTTTTGTTTGTTTTACAATTTGATATGGCAAATCCTAGAGGTGATGACAAATATGACAGATTCAAAGACAATTGAAACGAAGAGCTAGAAAACGCATTTAAGTGATTGAATGAGGATTGTAATTACAAGTCGAACCATATCTTTACGAGTTTCATTCATGCCTTTTTTATAATAATTCTACTGATCACTTCATTGTTAGATTGGTTTTCTTGATAATCGTAGCAAGTGATCACCATTCCTCCACCAACTTGTTCAGATTGGAGGATATTGGACTGTGCTCTGCCAATACCCCTCTCATCTTTTCCGCCTGAAGCTCCTCAAGGGGGGACATTACAATTACAACCAACATAGGTATGAGAGAGAGCAAGAAGGGACCAAAGATGGTGAAAATGCGGCTCAGTGTGTAGAGTTCTTTGCTTTCTTGAAGAGTCTGGTGCATGGAACCGCTCTCTTCACCGTACGTTGGCCTCAGCCGAGACGATTTATGCTTGGGGTGGCAGGATCCCCACTAGCATCTACGGCTCTTGTTCATGCCCGAACCAATACCTTCACTCGAATGGAGGGGTGGACCGTTGTTGGGTGTTGATGCAGAGGATGAGGATGGGGATTCGAGCCTTGAAGCATACAAATGGGTAGCTGTTCAAGTCAGCGGCTGGAATTCCCACGCAGGGTACTTCCTGCAGAATCAAAATCAAACCAAAACCATCAAAACCGATGATGTTCATCTCGGACAATGACCATAGCGCAACAGTGAGATGCAAGCATTAATGGCTCGAGACTCAAGCAAAAGACAGAAAAAAATAAAAGAAGGTAAAATAACAAGAAAACAGTTTGCATATTTCACGTCAATAAGAGATATCTGCTAGCAGAACCGAAACCAATACCTTGAACTTGTATGCTCGCAGGGGAGTGGTACTGGAAGAATATGTATTGGAAGAAGATGTCCTTGCAGGCCACTTAATTATCTATAGTGAAAGAAAATTTGATAAAGAAAATAAATAATTAATGACTTAAAAATGGTTATTAAAAATGTATTACTGCTTTACAACAGAAGGTCACAATTGGAGATCAGGCACATACCGTACCATAAAAGGAAAACAGAGGAAGGAAAGCAGGACAACCCCTTTCTATCTCAGCAAAGGGCAGCAGGGCGACTCCTCTTCTTGTATGCTTGCAAGCTCCGGGCAATTCCAGATTGTCCAATCCTAAGTTCATGCAATGAGGAAAAAAACACACTGACGTGTAATACACACTTGAGAATTGCATCAACCTGCGGCTGTGTGAGCAATAACTAACAGGAGCTCCAGGTCCAGGCTGCAATTACCTGTTTTCCTAAGTAAATGAACTATCCTTCTATGAAATGTCCAATAATTTCAGTTACAGGGCTAATGCAATTCACCTGTCAATTATATATATATCCTATGATTGGATTTGGTTTCGGTAATTCCAATACCTCCTCACTCCCATTTCCTACTCTCTACCACAGCAACACTGCACCGCACCTTTCCTCCTCCTCCTCCTCCTCCATTGTCCTGTGACTCTGTTCGCCGGCACTTGGAGTGAAGAGATACTTTTAACATGTCATCTGAGCATACGCAAAAAAATGATGCCCCTAATTATGAAGCATCATGAATTGGATTGGTACAAAAAGGGCAGAAAAGAATGATACAACAACAGTTTACAGAACAGACAAAAGAGAAGGAGCAACACCCTCCTTAATCTTATAGTAGCGCAGTTCCATCATTAACATTACCTTAATTGATTGCCAGTTTTATTTCCAACATTAAGAATCTCCGGCTCATCGACAATTGGAGTTGGCCAACCAATCTACTACATTCCCAGCAACTTTTGATTGCCAGTTTTAGTATACTGCAAGATAAAGATGAGATTAAGTCATAAAAATACAAGAGAGTTTTACAAATTTAGGGGAGGGCAGGGAAAAATTGCGATTGCTCTACCTGATTTTTTGACTAGCGGTCAATCCATATGGTGGGGATGTGAGAAATCTTGGGCCAATCTTCCCCTTTCTCCCTCTCACACCTTTTCTCCAGCAGAGGACAGCCACCAATTGATAAATGGATAAGGGATGAGGGCAATCCCTCTTCTGGTATTCTTTCAAGCTTGGGACAATCCCAGATGGTCAATGTTTGAAGACAAGTAAGGTGTCGAAGCCCCTCGTAATCCAATGATTTTATTTTCCGAACATTCTTGATGCGAATTTCGATTAGACTGGAAGGCAACAATATCTGGTCGGGGAAGGATTCCATGTCTTGGTTATCTCTTAACTTCAAGGTTGAAAGGGAAGGGACGCATGAACTTGTCGCAACCTCCAATCGTAAGCTGATGTAATGTGGACGCCAAGCTCCCATCTCCTTCTTCTATGAATCCCTCCAATTCCAATTCTGAACAATGAGTTAGAGACAAGGAGTGCAGGGATGGGAGCGAAATGTCCTGCTCAGTTTCGGACAACCTTCAATAGATAGAGTCTTTAGAAGAGAGAAGGTTATTCTGTTTAAACCAATGAAAGTCACAACTCCTTCAATCCCTTCTTCTCTTTTAGATTTGCTCCCAAGGCATCTTGTTCATCCACAACATTCTCAAGTTTTTCCAGCTCTAACTTTCCTTGCAAATCTCGAAGCTCCCCTAACTCCCGAATGTTAGACCCTCGCTCTTTCCCAACAACGAATCTTCTTAGTGTTTGGAGCTTGACCAACTTACCCATGTGTACTGGCATATATTCCAAACGAGGAGTCTCCACAATATCAAGAAGACACATGTTGACTAAATCCATCATCTTGCCTGGAAGCTCCACAAGTTCATAGCACTGGCGTACGATTAAAGTCTACAAATAGTACAACCCACATATAGATTCGGGAAGCCGCTCAATTTCAGTACCTTCAAGATCTAGATGCCTCAAATCCTTCAAATTTCCTACTGAATCCGGTAACAGTCTCAGAGGCGTTCTCTTAATGCTCAAATGCCTCAGGTGCTTCAAATCGCCTATTGAATCAGGTAATGAATTAAGTATCCAACAATTCTGAAGATCTAGATGCCTCAAATCCTCCAATTTTCCGATTGAATTCGGCAACTGTCCCATTGATGCTCCCTCAAGTCTCAAATGCCTCAGATGCTTCAAATTGCCTATTGAATCAGGTACTCTAGTAAGTTCTAGACAACCTTGCACCACCAATGTTTGCAACTTGCAAAGAGCGGTCACATTTTTGGGTAACCTTTTCAAAGAGTGGAAGCCTCTAAGTCTCATCAGCCTCAAATGATTGGAGATTGCAACCGAATTTGATATGCCACCAAAAAAACCTCTTAGGTCTAGCACTCTCAACCGTCGGAGACTTGGAATCTTGTTTTCAAGATGCCTCAGTGCATCTTCATCTGCACCTTGCTCTGAACATATCAAGGAACGCAAGACCTCTACTTTAACGTCTGCCAAAGTTGAACCTCCATCTCTTGTAAGATACAGATGGCGAGTCCTTTCCGTAAGTCCACCAAACTTGACATCTTCGCCATTAAAGCAAAACTCTCCTGCTATAGATCTTGCCAAGTCATGGATAAGGTCATGCATTACGAAGCAATCAGGACTTTTAGATCCTCCAAATTTCTGAAAGAATGACCTTGATGCAAGATCTTCCAAGTACTCGGCACCAATCTCTTCCATGCCATTATGTTGATTAAAAGATGGTGAAAATGTGGCTCAGTGTGCATTTGGTGATCTTTGCTTTATTGAAGCATTGGTGCTCTTTGCTTTCTTGAAGAGTCTGGTCCATGAAACTGCTATCTTTAACCATTCGTTGGCCTTCAGCCGGGAGGTTCTTTGCATGGGATGGCAACATCTACGGCTCTTGTTCATGTCCAAACCAATACCTTCACCGAATGGAGGGGCCGGTCGTTGTTGGGTGTTCATGTCAGTGCTGGAATTCCCACGCAGGGTACGTCCTGCAGCATCAAACTATGCATTCCTGCAGAACCAAAATCAAACTAAAATCATCAAAGCAATGACTATAGCATAAAAGAGAGATGCAAGCATTAATGGCTCGGATGCTATGAATATTCTTTGGAGAATCAAGCAAAAGCTAGAAAAAATGGGAAAATCACAAAACAGCTGTTTGCATATTCCAGTCAATATGGGATATCTTATCTGCTAGCAGAACCGATATCTTTTAACTGTCAAGAAAATCACAAGAAAATTTGTGAGCGAAAGCAATACCTTGAGATCGTATGCTCGCAGACTGAGTGGTATTGTTTCTAATAAATTGCACTTGTCCCGCTGTGCTCAGTTCCTGCATATTAGAAAAAAAAAAAAAAATCGGAATATAGAAATAGAAATCTTATGTTAGTCTTAAAACCGGCTTAAAGATAAATAAAATGTAGCTGAGATGAGGGGCAAATGGTTATTCAAAAAATATTATTGCTTTACAACAGAGGGTCATAATTGGAGATCAGAAACATACCGTACCCCCAAAACAAACAGAGGAATGTCTTGGTAATTCCAATACCTCCTCACTTCCATTTCCTACTCTCACAGCAACATGGCACTGACTGCACCGCACCTTTCCTCCTCCATTGTCCTGACTCTTTGGAGTGAGGAGATACGGAAAAGATAAAAAATGATGCCCCCCCGTTATGAAGCATCCTGAATTGGTAGGACACAGAGAAGAGCAACAATTGCAACACCAAGAATCTCCGGCTCATTGACAATTGGAGTTGGCAAACCAATCTATTACATTCCCACTAACTTTTGATTGCCAGTTTTATTATACTGCAAGATAAAGAAGAGAAAAGGTCACAAAAATGGTACGAGTTTTACAGATTAAGGAGAGGAAAGGTAAGAATTGTGATTGCTCTACCGCATACCTCGCTGCTTGGGAAAGTTAGAAATGGGAGATTTCCTAACCCTTAATATATATGATGGGGATGTGAGAAATGTTGGGCCAATCTTCTCCTTTCTCCCTCTCACACCTTTTCTCCAGCAGAGGACAGTAAAGAATTTCCAAACGGGAAAGGGATGAGGGCAATCCCTCTTCTGGTATTCTTTCAAGCTTCGGGCAATTCCGGATTTCCAATGTCTGAAGACAAGTAAGGTGTGGAAGCCCCATGGAATCCAAAGATTTTATATTCCAAAGACTGAAGATGCGTATTTCGGAGAGATTGGAAGGCAACAATATGTTGTCGGGGAAGGATTCCATATCTTCATTATCACGTAACCACAAGGTTGAAAGGGAAGGGAGTTTACGCAAACCCAAACGTACGAGCCCGGCAATATCCTCAATCGTAAGCTCTTGTAATGAGGACGGCAAACTCCCATCTCCTCCTTCTTCTATAAAACCCACCGATTCCAATTCTGAACAATGAATTAGAGACAGGGAGCGAAGGGATGGGAGCGAAATGTGTTTGATCTTCCAATTCCTCAGTTTGGGACATTCCCTAATAGATAGAGTCATTAGAAGAGGGAAGAAGGTTATTCTGTTGCCATCATTATCATCATCAGCACAAATCCATTCCTTCCATTGTGCCAAGTACGAAAATGACAATTTTTTGAGGGATCGAAATGGTTGGATGGAATTGCTGCGACTCCCATAGAAAAACTCGAGCCCCACAGACACTACAGATCTAAACCATTCGATCCAGAGCTCTTCTAGAGATGGCAGCTGCCCAAGCGGTGGCAAACTGGTGCAGTTTCTACAGTCCCTGAGTACCAATCTCACGATGTTGGAATAAGAAGAGTCCCCAACCCAATGTGAGAAACTTGCACCCCTATATCCCCTAATCGTAATGTCTCTCACACTCACGTGAGGCTGCAAGTGCTGGAGTACGCTCCGGTCAAGATCTGAGTTATCCACAACATTCCGCCCCCAACAGAACTCCTTCCAATGAAACTCCAAATCCACTAGTCCCTTCTTCTCGTTTAAATTAGCTCCCAAGGCATCCTGTTCATCATCGACATTGTGAAGATTTAGAAGCACTAATTTCCCTTGCAAATTTCGAAGCTCCCCTAACTCCCGAATCTTAGACCCTCGCCCTTTCCCCACAACGAATCTTGCTAGTGTTTGGAGCTTGACCAATTTACCCATATGTACCGGCATATACTTCAAACGAGGAGTCTCCTCAATATCAAGACGACACAAGTTGATCAAATCCATCATCTTGTCTGGAAGCTCCACAAGTTGTCTGCACCAAGATAGGATTAAAGTCTGCAAATAGTACAGACCACATATAGATTCGGGAAGCCGTTCAATTCTAGTACCTGCAAGACCTAGATGCCTCAAATCTTCCAACTTTCCTATTGAATCCGGTAACTTTCCCAGTGATGTTCCATTAAGGCTCAAATGCCTCAGCTGCTTCAAATTGCCTATTGAATCAGGCAATGTAGTAAATTTCGGACAATATTCCACCACCAGTGTTTGCAACTTGCAAAGAGTCGGCACATTTCTTGGCAACCTTTCCAAATAGTAGTAGTGCCTAAGTCTTACTAGCCTCAAACGTTTGGAGCTTGCTAACAAATGTGGTCTGCTACCATAATAAGAATCTGCTAGATCCAGCACTCTCAACCGGAGACTTGAAATATTGTTCCCAGGATGCCTCAACGCATATCCCTCCCGACATATCAAGGAATGCAAGACCTCTACTTTTGCATCCGCCAAAGTTGAACCTCCATTTCTTGTAAGATACAAATGGCGAGTCCTGCCCGTAAGTCCACCTAAATTGACATCTTTGCCATTAAAGCAAAATTCTCCTGATATAGATCTTGCCAAGTCATGGATGAGGTCATGCATTACAAAGCAATCAGGACTTTTAGATCCCCCAAATTTCTGAAAGAATGACCTTGATGCAAGATCTTCCAAGTACTCGGCACCAATCTCTTCCATGCCATTATGTTGATTACCTTGGATTATAAACCCTTCTGCCATCCACCAAAGGACCAAGTCTTCCTTTCTAAATTTGAAGTCCTTCGGAAACATAGCACAATAAGCAAAGCATTGCTTGAGATGCGGCGGAAGATAATGGTAGCTTAGTCTCAGAGCTGGAATAATGTTGTCACTTTGTAAATCCCAAATATTGCTCTCCAGTATCTTCTTCCATTCTTTATCTTCCCTTTTGCAACGAAGTAAACCTCCCATGGTTTTTGCAGCCAACGGTAGGCCTTTACACCTTCTGGATATTCTTCTTCCAATCTCTACCAAGTCTGGATATGAGCTGGGACTACAATCATCAAAGGCATGCTTTGCAAACAGGGACCAACAATCATCTGCATTCAATTCCTTTAAATGGTGACTTGGAACAGTAGACATGACTGATGCTACACTTTGGATCCGTGTGGTAACAAGCACCTTACTACCTCGTGCAACAGAGTTTAATGGTATTAGTAAACGATCCCAATCTGCGTAGTTGTCATTCCAAACATCATCGAGAACAAACAAAACTTTTTCCCCTCTTACTTTCTCCTCCAACTTTAGCTGCAGTTGGTTGAGAGGTAAGGAATCACAATCACACAAACCGATTTCCTTGAGAATGTTCTTGGTGAGCTCAAGCTCATCAAATTTTTCTGAGACACAAACCCACACCCTAAATTTGTCAAACTGATGCTTCACCCTACTGTCATTGTAGACCAGCTGAGCAAGTGTGGTTTTGCCAATGCCACCCATGCCGACTATGGGCACCACCCCAAGGTGTTTGCTATTTGCATCTTCTGACAGCACCGACCTTATAATGGCTTCCTTGTCGTCAATTCTGCCATAAATTCCAGAGTCATCTACTAGACAACTAGTTGATCTTCTCTGGGATGATGTTGATGATGATGATGATGTTTGTACTCCAGCTCGCGGTCCTAGACCAAGGGCGTCCTTCTGCCGTAACAAGAACTCTAGTCTCCCAAGAATCTCTTCGAATTTTGCTCTCATAGTATTCCCCACTCCATTTCTACATGGATTAATAGAAGAGACGAGTAAATTACGAACCTGATCTGAGCAGGATTGAGGGACTTGTTTGAACTCCAACTTGTAAGCAATCTCGTCCAGGAAATCTTCAGCTTCGTAGGCAACGTCTTTGAGATCATCCAACCATTTCTTCACAAATGGTGAAGTAATCTGTTTCTCCTCCGCATCATCAAGCACTCCACAGACAGTGTTCAAGGTTGTTTCGAAGTTCTGCAGCTGCGTACGGCTGAGTTGTCCACCTCGGAGGAAGTCCACAACCTCACGAGAAGCCAGCCTTTCCAGCAAAACATTAAAGAGGGCGGATAGAGCAGCACTTGCCACCATAGCTCCGGCCATGACTCTGGTTCAAGAAGGAAAATCGTCTGTGTAAGAACTAGGAAAATAAAGGTTCAAGAAAAAGCAAACAAATGATAAACTTAATTATGCAAGTCTATGATCGATCAAGGAAAGTTAGATTTCTTACCAACAGATTAACTTCAAGCTTGATTACTGCAGTATAAAAGCGAGGTGAGTCTTTTGGGGTTGAGTGTTTTCTGCAGGGACTGGAGTGTGTTCAGCTTAGCTTTTCGTTTTGTAAACCAAGGGTAAATGAAATTATCAGGAACGTGGTAAATAATGCAATTCTTGGGTTGTAAACGCGGGTTCACAATTACAGTGCCATGTCAAGCCTCACTGACATGCTCCACAGTTTCTGTGTATCATTGTGTGTGTAATAATACTATTAAGTATTTTGCAAGATGACAAAAGGCAAGTTAGGTACTGCCTCATTTTCTATTCCCAGGCCTGCATGCGCACACACATGTGAAGCCTCTAGATCTGCAAAATTTGGTCTGTATTTTTTAATCCCACACTCAAATTGTTGACCCCACTGCAGTCAAATTTTTGATCTGCACTCATAGCTTTTAATCTAAACTTGGGTATTGTAATAAGAAAAAGAAGATTGACCTAAAGGTGGGGGACCTGAATGGAATAAAGTGACCCTTTCATGAACACATTTTCCGGGCTCTGGGTTTTCTCTTTACATCTTCCAACACCACATATTTCATTCCGCACATTCGACAATTTTATATAGTTGAGCTTAGCTTTTCGTTGTGTGAACGAAGGGGAAAGGAAATTACCAGGAAAGCAACTTTTTTCAAAGGCAAACACCAGGAAACCATGCAGAAGAATATGGACAGGACACACCAGAAGGTCCTTTCTTCATACACACACACAGAGTTATTTCTTCTTGACCATGATTTTGGTTTTTTGGAAATTTGTGTATATTGCAAATACTTAATACTCCACACTTGTGGAACCCCATGTATCAATCTAAATATGAGGAGTTTGTCGCTCACGACCCTGGGATAAACAATTTTGGGATTCTAATTGACAATATTCCCAGGCCTGCATGCGCACATGGTTCCCTGGTTTCTTTTCTTTGCTTCTATTTTTAATTGACAAATTGTAGCACAATTTCCAATTACCAATGTACTAGCTTTAGTTATAGACAATGCAATCACCTATTGTTTCTTAGATGACCAAGAAAAAACATCTGAACACACATCAGTAAGGATCAGCAGCTAGCTGATATTTTCACCAAATCCTTAGGAGTTACACAGTTCAATCATTTGAAGACCAATTTGAGTTTCGCGTCCCTGGGTATTTTATATCACATTATTATGAATATAAAAGCATTTCTAAACTGTATTTCTCATACCTTATCAGTTGCGCAAATTTATTTTATTATCAATACGTGCGTAGATCTATGGTCAGCTTCTGTAGGTTTTAATGATCACATGAAACCTTTTCTACCTTTTCCTTGATAATATTCGGTGAATATTGTTGTGCACTCTTGATGCGAAAAATAGAATATTAGGACTAAGACTTACTGACTTGAAACAAACACTGATGTTTATCAATTATTACTTGGAAGTGTTTCCCACGTAATGCATTTAACACATCGAGTAAATTCCAGTGGGAACTCTAAACTCATTTCCTGACTAGCTAGTATAATGCCAAACTCATAATCCCTAACCTGGCAAAAAAATGTGATTTTGATTCTTAAATATGACAGATTCAAAGACAATTGGAATGAAGACAGAATACCCATTTAAATGAATGAAAGAGGATTATGATTACAAGGAAACCCATCTTTTAGCAGTTCCATTCATGCCTTTCTGATAGTCCTACGGATCACCATATAGTTAATTTGCATTTTTGATAGTCCTACTGATCACCATACTGTTCAGATTGGATTTTCAGCTGAGCTTTGACAATTCCCCTTCCATTTTCTCGGCCTGAAGCTCCTCAACGTAGGTGTCATGGAGAACGAGAAGGGGCGCAAAGATGGTGGAAATTGGCTCCGCGCAGTGAGAAGAGAGCGTGTGGCTTTCTTGAAGCATTGGTGCTCTCTGCTTTCTTCAAGAGTCTGGTCCAAACAGCTATCTTTGACCATCTTCATCTCTATCTTTCATTCTTATCAAAAAAAAAAATCTCTATCTTTCATTGGCAACGTTTAGTTGGCCTCAGTTTGTTTGGAAATGTTGGCAGGATCTTTGCATGCCCAAACCAATACTCCTATTGTGCTATTCATGTCAGTGCTGGAATTCCCACACAGGGTGCTTCCTTCCTGCAGCATCAAACAATTCATTCCCCGCAGAATCAAAAGCAATCTAAAATCATCAAAACCAATATTGTACATCTAAATTGGAGAATGTCCATAGCACAACAGTGAGACGCAAACACAAATGGCTCGGATGCTATGAATATGCTTTTGGAGAATCAACCGAAAGCCAGAAAAAAAAAAAGGGAAAATCACAAGAGAACCATTTGCATATTCAACATCAATAAGAGACCGATATCTTTTAACTGCCAATAAAATCACAAGACAATTTGTAAGTGAAACCAATACCTTGAAATCGTATGCTCCCCACATAAGCAAGCAGCATATCCTCTTATAAATTGCACTCGTCCCACTGTGCTCAAGTCCTGCATATTAGAGAAAAAAATATTCGGGAGATGGAAATCTACCATTATTTTCCAGAAATCTTATGTTCATTGTATTATTTTTTGTTACAGTATTATTTTTATTAGAGCTAATTATCAAAACAAGAATGTATAACAAGATGGAAGATGTTCTTGGGGACCACTTAATTATCAATATTGAAAGAAAAATCGATAAAAAGATAAATAATTAATGACTTTCACAGTCTAAGACCCTGCTTTAAAATGCTACTGAAATGGACAAATGGTTATTAAAAAATATATTATTGCTTTAACAGAGGACGGAAAGCAAGGCAACCCCTTGAGAAATCTTCCCCTTTCTATCTCTGATACCTTTTCTCCAGCAAAGGGCAGCAGGCAACCCCTCTCCTCGTTAGCGTTTGCTTGCAAGCTTCGGGCAGTTCAAGATTCTCAATGTTTGAAGCCCATCGTAATTCAGAGATTTTAGATTATCAAGATGGCTGATACTCTCCATGAAGGATTTTCTCAGCGATGACCTTTGTCGCAACGGCCAGTCCTAAGTTCTTGCAATGAGGATGGCAAACTCCTTCTTCTTCTATAAAGCCCTCCAACTCTAATTCTTGACGGCTGGATAACTGCAAGTAAACTGTTCCAACTTGGGGTGAGAGAGTAGCTTAAAAGTTCTACACTTTACTATCACAGCTCTCGTTGGTGAACTGCCAATTTTGGGGAAAAGAATATTGACAGGAACAATTAAACATAACAGAAACCAGGAAAAAAAACACTCCCCACTAGAAAAGATAGTGTGAGATAGCACATTTCCAATGGAATTCCATCAACCTGGCTGTATGAGCAATAACTAAAAGGATCTCTAAGCTGCCAATACCTGTTTTCCCAAGTAAGTGGAAAGATTCAGAATTGAAGAATGAAAGTATCCAGTCTCACACCGGCCCCCTCAGTGATCAGGATGAACTATCCTTCTATGACCTTTCCAATAATTTCCAGTTACAGGGCTAATGCAGTTCACCTGTCAATTATATATATAATTCAGAATGGATTTGCTAGTACCAGCAACACCGCACCGTTCCTTTCCTCCTCCTCGGCTACTGCTTCGCTCCTGAGAGCACTGTCCGCGCTGTCCTGTATGTTCTCAGAAACTTTTTGCTATTACTGCAACATAAAGAAGAGAAAAAATCTTAAAAATATTAAAGAGTTCTGCAGATTGAGGAGAGGGAAGGGAAAAATTGTGATTGCTCTACCGCATACCTTGCAGCTTGGTCGAGTAAGAAATGAGAGATTTTTAGTCTGCCTCTGGCAGAAATATGTTTGGGATGTGAGAAATCTTGGGCCAATCTTCCCCTTTCTGTCTCTGACACCTTTTCTCCACCAGAGGACAGCCACGAATTGATAAATAGGAAAGGGAAGAGGGCAATACTTCTACTGGTATTCTTTCAAGCTTCGGGCAATTCTCGAATTCCAATGTTTGAAGACAAGTAAGGTGTCGAAACCCCTCGTAATCCAGAGATTTTAAATTCTCAAGATTGTTGATGCGAATCTCGGTAAGACTGGAAGGCAACAATATCTGGTCTGGGAAGGATTCCATGTCTTGGTTATCTCTTAACTTCAACGTTGAAAGGGAAGGGAGTTTATGCAAACCACAACGCATGAGCCCAGCAATGAACTTGTCGCAACCATCAATCGTAAGTTGTTGTAACGTGGACGGCAAACTCCCATCCCCTTCTTCTATAAAACCCACCGATTCCAACTCTGAACAATGAATTAGAGACAAGGTGCGAAGGGATGGGAGGGAAATGTGTTTGATCTTCCTCAGTTTCGAACGTTCAATTGATAGATACTTTAGAAGAGGGAAGGGTATTCTGTTGCCAACTGCATCAGCACAAATCCATTCCTTCCATTTTGGCATACCTGAAAATATCAATGATTGGAGAGATCTAAATGGTTGGATGGAATTGTTGCCACTCCCATAGAAGAACTCGAGCCCCACTGACTCCACAGATGCAAAGGCACGTATCAGGAGGCCTCGAAGAGATGGCAACTGTCCAAGTGGTGGCAAACGGATGCAGTTTCTACAATACTCAAGACTCAAACTCACGATGTTGGAATAAGAAGGGTCTCCAACCCAAGCTGGGAAACTTGTACCACCATATCCACTAGTCCTAATGGATCTCACATTCACATGAGGCTGCAAGTGCTCAAGTACGCTTCTGTCAAGCCTACCATCATTCAACCCCCAAAAAAAGAACAATTCCTTCAGTCCCTTCGTCTCTTTTAAATTAGCTCCCAAGGCATCTTGTTCATCCACAACATTATCAAGATTTATGAGCTCCAATCTTCCTTGCAAATTCCGAAGCTCCCCTAACTCCCGAATGCTAGACCCTCGCCCTTTGCCCACGACGAATCTTATTAGTGTTTGGAGCTTAATCAATTTACCAATATGTGCTGGCATATGTTTCAAACGATAGGTCTGCTCCATATCAAGACGACACAAGTTGGTTAAATCCATCATCTTGTCTGGAAGCTCCACAAGTTCCTTGCACCCACGCAAGATTAAAGTCTGCAAATAGTACAGACCACATATAGATTCAGGAAGCCGTTCAATTTCAGTACCTTCAAGATCTAGATGCCTTAAATCCTTCAATTTTCCTATTGAATCCGGCAACAGCCTCAGTGACGTGCTCTTAAGGCTCAAATGCCTCAGGTGCTTCAAATTGCCTATTGAATCAGATAATGTAGTAAGTCCCATACAATGTTCCACCACCAATGTTTGCAACTTGTGAAGATTCGTCACATCTTTTGGTAACCTTTTCAAAGAGTAGCAGCCTCTAAGTCTCATTAGCCTCAAATGTTTGGAGGTCGCAACCAAATTTGATATGCCACCAAAACGACTTCTTAGGTCTAGCACTCTCAACCGCCGGAGAACCTTGCTTTCAAGAAGCCTCAGCGTATCTTTTTCTACACCGTACTCCAAACATAAGGAATGCAAGACCTCTATGTTAACATCTGCCAAAGTTGAACCTCCATTTCTTGTAAGATACAGATGGCGAGTCCTTTCCGTAAGTCCACCAAACTTGACATCTTCTCCATTAAAGCAAAACTCTCCTGATATAGATCTTGCCAAGTCATGGATGAGGTCATGCATTACAAAGCAATCAGGATCATCAGATCCTCCAATTTTTTTCAAGAACGACCTTGATGCAAGATCTTCTACGTACTCCCCACCAATCTCTTCCATGCCACTATTTTGATTACGTTGTTGGATTATAAACCCTTCTGCCATCCACCAAAGGACCAAGTCTTCCTTTCCAAATCTGAAGTCCTTCGGAAACATCGCACAATAAGCAAAGCATTGCTTGAGATGCGGCGGAAGATAATGGTAGCTTAGTCTAAGAGCTGGAATAATGTTGTCATTCCGCAAATCCCATATATTGCTCCTCAATATCTTCTCCCACTCTTTAGCATCCCTTTCAGAACGGAGTAAACCTCCCATGGTTTTTGCAGCCAACGGTAGGCCTTTACACTTTTTGGATATTCTTCTTCCAATCTCTACCAAGTCTGGATATGAGCTAGGACTGCAATCATCAAAGGCATGCTTTGCAAACAAGAACCAACAATCATCTTCATTCAATTCTTTTAATTCATGACTTGGAACAGTAGACATCACCGATGCTACGCTTTGGTTCCGTGTGGTAACAACCACCTTACTGCCTTGTGCAACAGAGTTCTTCAGCGGTGCTAGTAAGAAATCCCAATCTGCGTAGTTGTCGTTCCAAACATCATCCAAAATGAGAAAAAAATTTTGCGCTCTTACTTCCTCCTCTAGCTTGACCTGCAGCTCATTGGGAGTGAAGGAATCACAGTCTGACAAACCGATTTCCTTGAGGATGTTCCTCGTGAGCTTGAGCACATCAAACTCCTCCGAGACACAAACCCATGCCCTAAATTTCTCGAACCTCTGCTTTACCCTAGTGTCATTATAGACCAGCTGTGCAAGCGTGGTTTTGCCAACCCCGCCCATCCCTATGATGGGCACCACCCCGAGCTGTTTGCCGTTTGCATCTTCTGAGAGCACCGACCTTAGAATGGCTTCCTTGTCGTCGATTCTGCCATAAATTCCGGACTCATCCACTAGAGAAGTAGTTGGTCTTCTCTGGGATGATGCTGATGATACTCTCATTCCAGCTCGCTCCACTAGACCAAGTCTATCTTTCTGCTGTAACAAGTGGTCTAGCCTCCCAAGGATCTCTTCCAATCTTGTTTTCATATGATTTCTCACTCCACTTCTACAGGGATTAATAGAAGAGATGAGTAAATTTCGCACCTGATCAGAGCAGGATTTAGGGACTTGTTTGACCTCCAACTTGTAAGCAATCTCGTCCAGGAAATCTTCAGCTTCGTAGGCAACATCTTTGAGCTCAACCAACCATTTCTTCACAAAAGGTGAAGTAATCTGCTTCTCCTCCGCATCATCAAGCACTCCAAAGACAGTGTTCAAGGTTGTTTCAAAGTTCTGCATCAGCCTATGACTGAGTTGGCCACCCCGGAAGGAGTCCACAACCTCACGAGAAGCCAGCCTTTCCAGCAAAACATTAAAGAGGGCGGATAGAGCAGCACCTGCCACCAAAGCTCCGGCCATGATTCTGTTTCGAGAAAGAAAAAACCTTGAGTGTAAGAATTAGAAAAATACAGGTTCATGAAAAGCAACAAAATGATAAACTGATGCCAGTGTATGATCAAAGAAATTAGATTTCTTACCAACAGAGTTTTTTCAAGCTCGATTACTGCAGTGAAAAATGAAGGTTTGTTTTGGGTTGTGTTGAGTGTTTTCTGCAGGCACTGGAGCGGCTATTGAGCTTTCCTGTACTCCACAATTTCTCTGTATCATTGTGTGTAATAATACTATTAAATATGTGCAAATGGCAAGGTAGGTAATGCCTCATTTTCTATTCCCAGACCTGCATGCGCACATGTGAAGCCTCTAGATCTTCAAAATTTGGTCTGTATTCTTTTTCTGTTTGTGTGTGTAAAGGCAAGTTTAACATACTTTGACTGGGACTATAATTATGGAGTATATGAGACCTTCCTTGGGGATTGAGAATAATTAATTAGGGCCTTAAACAACTAATTAAACTGCGCAAATTTTGAAACCAAATCATATACATGGGCTTAACTGCGCAAATTTTGAACAGACTTCCAAAAGTCTAATCAATTAGCTAGGCAGCTCATCTAATTGGCACTCGCATTCCAATACCAAAGCCTAGCTAGCTATAACCATGCATGCACAATTTCTTGCTAGATATAACTCCAAGGAAAGATTCAATTATTTTGCCAATGCTCCCAGCAAAGCAATGACCTCATCTCTACCATTTGTTTTTTGTTACGTATATTCCTTTCTTGACAGCTACGAACCACTTGTGGGGCATTGTCGGCGAGAATTTTATTAGTGGACATCTATTTTGTTAATATTTCAGACACCAAAGAGCAAAAAAAACCAGACAACAGAACCTAATTAAGAGCAAAAGAGAGCTAACAGTACAGTACACCAACTAGCTAGAAATGACCAGTAACAGTAGAGTAGAGTTGATCTTCATCCCTATAGCTGCTGCTGGTCACATTGTGTCAACTGTGGAGCTCGCCAAGCTCCTCATCGACCGGGATGAGAGACTTTCCGTTACCATCCTCCCCATGAAGTCACCAGCTCTCAACTTCAGCAACTACGGTACTAATCACTCAAATACCCCATCTAGTCGTATCAGATTCATTCACTTACCCCAGCCTGAGCCCGACCCATCACTCCACCCCAGGAAGAATTTCACCTCGATAATCAAAAAAAAAAAAAAACAAACAGCAAGTCAAAGAAACTGTCTCCAAGATATCCCCCTCATCAGGAGGATCCAGTCCCAAACTTGCAGGGTTTGTTCTTGACGTGATGTGCACGCCAATGATAGACGTGGCCAATGAGTTTGGTGTCCCCTCTTACATTTACTGCGCCACGGGTGCGGCTTTTCTTGGTATGATATTTCATATCCAGGACCTTCACGACGAGGAAGGCAAAGACGCCACCGAGTTTGACAAGTTGGTTTTGCCGAGTCTGGAAAACCCACTCCCACTCCCCGTCCCCAGATCCTTGCCTTCTCCATTTCTCTATAAAGAAATGGAAACCCAAACGCATGAGCCCAGCAATATCGTCAATCGTAAGCTCATGTAGCGTGGACGGCAAACTTCCTTCTTCTACTTCTTCTGCAAAACAACCCACCGATTCCAATACTGAACATTTAACTAGAGACAGGGAGCGAAGGGATGGGAGCGAAACGTGTTTGATTCTGCTCAGTTTCGGACATTCTTCAATAATTAGAGTCTTTAGAAGAGGGAGGGTTATTCTGTTGGCATCATCATCATCATCAGCACAAATCCATTCCTTCCACTGTGGCATTTCTGAGAATTTCAATTTGTGGAGGGATCTAAATGGTTGGATGGAACTGCTGCGACTCCCATACAAAAACTCGGGCCCCACCGACAACACAGATTTCAACCCATATATCGAGAGTTCTTCTAGAGACGGCAACTGCCCAAGTGGTGGCAAACAAGTGCAGCTTCTACACCCCCAGAGTTCCAATCTCACGATGTTGGAATAAGAAGAGTCTCCAACCCATTCTGGGAAACTTGCACCCTTATATCCCAAAATCTCCACGATTCTCACATCCACGTGAGGCTGCAAGTGCTGGAGTACCCTTCTGTCGAGGCTACCATCTTCTGAGTTATCATCATTCCCTATCTCCCAATAAAAGAACAATTCCTTCAGTCCCTTCTTCTCTTTTAAATTAGCTCCCAGGGCATCTTGTTCATCCACAACATTCTCAAGTTTTACCAGCTCTAATTTTCCTTGCAAATTTCGAAGCTCCCCTAACTCCCGAATGTTTAGACCCTCGCTCTTTGCCCACAAAGAATGTTGTTAGTGTTTGCAGCTTGATCAATTTACCCATATCCACAGGCATATATTCCAAACGAGGAGTCTCCGCAATATCAAGATGACACAAGTTGATTAAATCCATCATCTTGTCTGGAAGCTCCACAAGTTTTTCACACAGAGATAAGATTAGAGTGTGCAAATAGTACAGACCACATATAGATTCGGGAAGCCGTTCAATTTCAGTTTCCCCAAGATCTAGATGCCTCAGATCCTTCAACTTTCCTATTGAATCTGGTAACACTCTGAGTGATGTTTCCTTAAGACTCAAATGCCTCAGGTCCTTCAAATTGCCTATTGAATCAGGTAATCCAGTAAGTTCTGGACAATTTTCCACCACCAATGTTTGCAACTCACAAAGAGTTGCCACATTTTTTGGCAACCTTTTCAAAGAGTGGTAGCCTCTAAGTCTCAGAAGCCTCAAGTATTTGGAGACTGCAAACAAATTTGGTTTGCCACCAAAACCAAAAGAAGTTGTTAGATCTAGCACTCTCAACCGCCGGAAACTTGAAATATTTTTTTCAACATGCCTCAAGGCATCTTCATCTGCACCTTGCTCCGAATATATCAAGGAACGCAAGACCTCTACTTTCACATCTGCAAAAGTTGAACCTCCATTTTTTGTAAGATACAAATGGCGAGTCCTTTGTGTAAGTCTACTTAAATCGACATCTTCGCCATTAAAGCAAAACTCTCCTGATATAGATCTTGCCAAGTCATGGATGAGGTCATGCATTACAAAGCTATCAGGATCTTCTGATCCTCCAAATTTTTGAAAGAACGACCTTGATGCAAGATCTTCAAAGTACTCCATGCCAACCTCTTCCATGCCACTATTTCGATTACGTTGGATTATAAACCCTTCTGCCATCCACAAAAGGACCAAGTATTCCTTACTAAATTCAAAGTCTTTTGGGAACAAAGCACAATAAGCAAAGCATTGTTTGAGATGCGATGGAAGATAATGGTAGCTTAGTCTCAGAACTGGAATAACGTTGTCACTTGGTAAATCCCAAATATTGCTCTCCAATATCTTCTCCCACTCTCTGGCTCTCCTTTTGCAACGAAGTAAGCCTCCCATAGTTTTTGCAGCCAACGGTAGGCCTTTACACCTTTTGGATATTCTTCTTCCAATCTCCACCAAGTTTGGATATGAGCTGGGACTGCAATCATCAAAGGCATGCTTCGCAAACAAGGACCAACAATCATCTTCATTCAAATTTTGTAAATGGTGACTTTGAATAGTAGACATTACTGATGCTACACTTTGGTTCCGTGTGGTAACAACCGCCTTACTGCCTTGGGCAACAGAGTTCTTCAGTGGCGCTAGTAAAAAATCCCAGTCTGCATAGTTGTCGCTCCAAACATCATCCAAAATGAGCAAAACTTTTTGCCCTCTTACTTTCTCCTCTAGCTTAGCCTGGAGTTGATTGGGAGTTAAGGAATGACAATCAGACAAACCAATTTCCTTGAGAATGTTCTTGGTGAGCTTTAGCACATCAAACTCTTCCGAGACACAAACCCAAACTCTAAATTTGTCAAACCGCTGCTTCACCCTATTGTCATTGTAGACTAACTGTGCAAGTGTGGTTTTGCCAACCCCGCCCATACCTATGATGGGCACCACCCCAAGTTGTTTGGCGTTTCTGTCTTCTGATAGGACCGATCTCATTATGACTTCCATGTCGTTGATCCGGCCATAAATTCCAGAGTCATCCACTATAGAAGTAGTTGGCCTTCTCTGGGATGATGTTGATGATGCTCTCCGTCCAGCTCGCTCCACTAGACCAAGTCTATCTTTCTGCTGTAACAAGTGATCTAGTCTCCCAAGGATCTCTTCTAATCTTGCTTTCATATGATTTTTCACTCCATTTCTACATGGATTAATAGAAGAGATGAGTAAGTTTCGCACCTGATCACAGCAAGATTTAGGGACTTGTTTGAACTCCAACATGTAAGCAATCTCGTCTAGAAAATCTTCAGCTTTATAGGCGACATCTTTGAGATCATCCAACCATTTCTTCACAAAAGGTGAAATAATCTGCTTCTCCTCTGCATCATCAAGCACTCAATCGACAGTGTTCAAGGTTGTTTCCAAGTTCTGCAGCAGCCTACCATTGAGTTGTCCACGGCGGAAGAAGTCCACAACCTCACGAGAAGCCAGCCTTTCCAGCAAAACATTAAAGAGGGCGGATAGAGCAGCACCTGCCACCAAAGCTCCGGCCATGACTCTGTTTCAAGAAAGAAAACCTTCCGTGTAAGAATTAGAGAAATACAGGTTCACGAAAAGCAAACAAATGATGAACTTATGAGAGTGCGTGATCAAAGAAATTTAGGTTTCTTACCAACAGATTAACTTCAAGCTTGATTACCGCAGTGTAAAAGCAGGGTGTATCTTTTGTGTTGTGATGAGTGTTTTCTGTAGGAACTGGAGTGGCAGGTGAGGATTTATATAGTTGAGCTTAGCTTTTCGTTGTATAAACTAAGGGGAAAAAAATTTACCAGGAAAGCTACTCTTTCAAAGGCAAATACCAGGAAACTATGCCTGAATGAGAAGAATATGGACACACACAGTTATTTCTTGGCCATGATTTGGTTTTTGGATACGTGTATATTGCCAAAAGGGGACGCGTTTTGAAGGTTCTTTCCTACGCGTTTACTTTTGAATTTCAGTAAGAAATAGAAGCAAGTTATAGGGACAGATTATACTAAAAAAACCCAGTGAAAACGTAATCTCATTGTCAGGAAATTGTATGGCAACGTAAAAATATTTGGTTTTGCATTATGGCGTTTGACTGCAAGGCATGGTTCTATTTCCTTTTTGTTTTCTTCCCTGTGGAGGGACACCAGGTATGGTTCTTTCTTGGGAAAAACTAGCAGGAATGAGGATATATATGGACCCATAACACCAGAAGATGGTATGATGCTGCAGACGTCGATAAGACTTTCTTAATTGCTAGATTTCTTTTACTAACATAACATTTTGTTAGGAAAAACTGCCACAGGCGACGGACAACCTACTACTACTACTGATTGATATTGAGTTTTGTGGGTTTAGGACTTTCTCTATTCACAGGAAGACAGGGGATGGCATTTTTGAATCTTTGAGCCCTTAAAAAAATGCTAATAACAGGGGATGTATACACAGTAAACACAGCCATTGGTTGACTACACTTCGTCATTCTTGGTTTACTTAACTTTCACTGTAAGAATTAAAAGCTAAGTCAAGACAGATTATACTAATACCAAGTTGAGGTATATTCTGTTAGGGAGTTGTATAGCAGTGGAAAAGATATTTAGTTCTGCATTGCGGACTTTGACTGGAATGTGAGCTATTGCTTTTCTTTCTGCATATGAAATGCTATTGGTCCATGTTGCTGCAGTTTTTCTTCTGCAGTCACAATCAAAATAAGAACCATTCAACTGCTACTGTTGGTGGCTTATAGAAGAAAAGTAATTAAATGGAGCCATTTTACTCATATTCTCAATTTATTTATAAAAAAAAATGAATTACGTCATATAAATATATAATATAAATCAATAACATTACCTTAGTTGCCAGTTTTATTTCCAACATTAAGAATCTTGGGCTCGTTGACAATTGGAGTTGGCAAACCAATCTGCATTCCCAGCAACTTTTGATTGCCAGTTTTATTACTGCAAGATAAAGGTGAGAAAAAGTCATAAAAATACAAAAAGTTTTACAAATTAAGGAGAGGGAAGGGAAAAATTGTGTTTGCTCTACCGCATTACCTCGCTGCTGGGTGAAGTAAGAAAATGAGAGATTTTTGGATTGCTCCCTTCGCTGCTTTAGCTGATTTTGTTTAAATTAATAACTATTTCACACCCAGCACACCAGACCATAGCAAAAATTTATGCATGTGGACCCAGCACACCAGACCATAGCAAGAGATCTTTATTTGGGTGCGTGTTTCCCAAGGAACTCCAAGGTTGGAAGTTTGGAGCTATGGTCATGTGTCTTTTATGGGTAAAATGCATGTTTGGTCACTGTACCTTATGCGCGCGCTGGATTTTGGTCACTGTACCGTGTTTTGCTGGATTTTGGTCATTGTACCGTTTGATGGCATCACAATTCCTCGTCCAGAAGAAGTGAAGGGAGAAGCACGTTGCGGCTGACTTCGTGCGGGTTTCAGAAGCCTGAGTGGAGCTACGATGGGCCTCCAGTGTACTGCCACTGTGGTCGATTCAGGCCTCGGTGGATTTCTTGGACAGACCTGTATCCAAGTATGCGATTTCACAAGTGCAATAAGTGTGGTTTCTATGGATGGATGGATGAAACGATAGTGGGCAGAGCAAGGGAGGTAATTATTGCCTTAAGAGACAAAGAGAGGGGAGTTATATGCTGAGAATTTGAGATTGAAGGAGGAGAATGAGAAATTGAATGAAAAGCTGGATGCTATGGAGAGGCAGAGGCAGAAAGACGGGTTTAGTTTGCTGATCGAATCTGCACTTTGCTTAAACAAATACAAAAGACACTCCTAGACTTCTTCTCCTCATGCTATTATATAAACTATCATAATACACTAACCAGCTTCATATTTTAATACATGTGACTGATTTCTTTTTTCATACACAAAAAAAGAAACTCACATAGACATTTTATCAAATACTGGGACTTCATACCTCAAATAACAGGATTGTGTCTTCAACAGGAACAGGCAAAAATAATATGGAGTGAGGTGGGAGTAATTGTTCTGATGTTGCAAAAAGCAATAAATTCTTCACTGGCACCCACTCACAGAGGAAGTCCCCAGAATCAGCAAAAACCAAAGGATGCCATGCATATTAATTTCACCCCCACTTATTACTACTGGCTTGAAAGCTGAAACAAACACTAATTAATGTTTATTAACACTTAGAACTAGAAGTGTTCCCCATCTAATGCATTTTCGACATCGAATACATTCTAGCGGTGAAACGCTAACTCATAATCCATAACCTGCCAAACAAACAATTTGTGTTTTTGATTCTTAAATTTTTTTTTGAAAAATTAATTTTATTTTTTTTTTCTGGTCACAACGTATGCTTTTGTTTGTTTTACAACTTGATATGACAAATCCTAGCCATGACAAATATGACAGATTCAAAGACAATCGAAACCAAGAGCTAGAAAACGCAGTTAAATGATTGAAATTGAGGATTATAATTACAAGTCGAACCATCTTTAGCAGTTACATTCATGCAATTTTTTACAATCCTGCTGATCACTACATTGTTAGTTTGGTTTTCTTGATAATGGTAGTGATCACCATTCCTCCACCCCGTTGTTCAGGTCGGATATTGGACTGTGCTCTGCCAATAGCACTCTCATCTTTCCGGCCTGAAGTTCCTCAAAGGGGGCCATTTACAACCAACATAGGTGTTAGAGAGAACAAGAAGGGGCCAAAGATGGTGAAAATGCAGCTGACTGTGTAGAGAGTTCTTTGCTTTCTTGAAGCATTGGTGCTCTTTTGCTTTCTTGAAGAGTCTGGTCCATGGAACTGCTATCTTTAGTCATTCGTTGGCCTTCAGCCGGGAGGATCCCCACTAGCATCTACGGCTCTTGTTCATGCCCAAACCAATACCATCACCAAATGGAGGGACGGATCGTTGTTAGGTGTTGATGCGGAGGATGAGGATGAGGATCATTGTTATGTTTCTGTTCATGTCAGTGCTGGAATTCCCGTGCAGGGTACTTCCTGCAGCATCAAACCATGCATTCCCTGCAGAATCAAAATCATCAAAACCGATGTTCATCTCGGACAATGACCATAGACAACAGTGAGATGCAAGCATTAATGGCTCGGATGCTATGAATATGCTTTGGAGAATCAAGCAAAAGCCAGAAAAAAAAAGGGAAAATCACATGAAAACAGTTTGCATATTCCACGTCAATAAGAGACATCTGCTAGCAAAACCGATATCTTTAACTGTCAAGATAATTTGTAAGCGAAACCAATACCTTGACATTGTATGCTCGCCTGAAAGAAAAATGTATATGGAGAAGATGTCCATGCAGACCACTTAATTATCTAATGTCGAAAGAAAAATTGATAAAAAACTAAATAATTAACGACTTTGACAGTCTTAAATCCTGTTTAAAGATAATAAAATGTAACTCAAATGGTCAAATGGTTATTAAAACTATATTATTGCTCTACAACAGAAGGTACCGTACCATAAAAGAAAAACAGAGGAAGGAAAGCAGGGCAACCCCTTCTATCTCAGGAGAGGGCAGCAGGGCGTCTCCTCTTCTCGTATGCTCACAAGCTCCGGGCAATTCCAGATTGTACAATCCAAAGTTCATGCATTGAGGATGGCAAACTTGGGGTGAGTGAGTTCCTTACCCCAGCTCTGCACTTTACTATCACAGCTCTCGTTGGTGAACTGCCAATTTGGAGGAAAAGATTATTGACTGGAATAGGAAAACATTACAGAAACCAGGAAAAAAGCTACACCCCCCATTAAAAAAAGTTAGTGTGAGATAGCAAAATTGTACAATTGAGGTGAAATATACACTTGAGAATTGCCAATAGAATTCCATCAACCTGGCGCCCGTGTGAGCAATAACTAAAAGGAGCTCCTAAGTAAATGAACTATCCTTCTATGACATGTCCAATAATTTCCAGTCGCAGGGCCAATGCAATTCACCTCTCAATTATACATATAATTCAGATTGGTCTTGGTTTCGGTAATTCCAATACCTCCTCACTCCCATTTCCTACTCTCTACCACAGCAACACCGCACCTTACCTTACCTGTCCTCCTCCATTGTCCTGAGACTCTGCTTCGCCGGCGCTTGGAGTGAATAGATACTTTGATATCCATCTTCACAGCTTCCTGCAAAAAAATGATGCTCCTGATTATGAAGCATCAAGAATTTGTAGGAAAGGGGCAGAATAAAAAAAAAGATACAACAACAGTTTACAGTTTACAGAACACATAAAAGAGAAGCAATTGCAACACGCTCTCCAAAATCTTATAGTAGCGCAGTTCCATCATCATTAACATTTACCTTAATTGCCAGTTTTATTTCCAGCATTAAGAATCTCCGGCTCATTGACGATTGGAGTTGGGAAACCAATCTACATTCCCAGCAATTTTTGATTGCCAGTTTTATTATACTGCCAGACAAAGATGAGAAAAAAGTCAGAAAAATACTAACAGAGTTTTACAAATTAAGGAGAGGGAAGGGAAAAATTGTAATTGCTCTATCGCATACCTTGCTGCTTGGTAAGGTAAGCAAATGAGAGATTTTTAGACTGCTCCTGTGCTGCTTTAGCTGATTCTTTTGTGGTTAATACGTATGGTGGGGATGTGAGAAATCTTGGGCCAATCTTCCCCTTTCTCCCTCTCACACCTGTTCGCCAGCAGAGGACAGCCAAGAATTGATAAATGGGAAAGGGAAGAGGGCAATCCTTCTACTGGGATTCTTTCAAGCTTCGGGCAATCCCAGATGTCCAATGTTTTAAGACAAGTAAGGTGTTGAAGCCTCATGTGATCCAAAGATTTTATATTCCCAAGATTGTCGATGCGAATTTCGGAAAGACTGGAAGGCAACAATATGTTGTCGGGGAAGGATTCCATATGTTTGTTATGTCCTAGTTTCAAGGTAGAAAGGGAAGGGAGTTTATGCAAACCCCAATGCACGAGCCCAGCAATGAACTTGTCGCAACCTTCAACTGTAAGTTTTTCTAACGTGGACGGCAAACTCCCATCTTTTTCTTCACTAAAACCCACCGATTCCAATTCTGAACAACCAAGTAGAGACAGGAAGCGAAGGGATGGGAGCGAGATGTGTTTGATCTTGCTCAGCTTCGGACATTTTTCAATAGACAGAAACGTTAGAGAAGGGAAGGTTATTCTGTTGCCATCATCATCAGCAGCACAAATCCATTCCTCCCATTGTGGCATTTCTATAAATATCAATGTTCTGAGGGATCTAAATGGTTGGATGGAATTGCGAGTCCCATAGAAAAACTCGGGCCCCACCAACACTACAGACTCAAACTCATGCATCCATAGTTCTTCTAGAGATGGCAACTGCTCAAGTGGTGGCAAATTGGTGCAGTATCTACATCTCCCGAGTATCAATTTCACAATGTTGGAATAAGAAGAGTCTCCAACCCAATCTGGAAAACTTGTACCCCTATATCCCCCAATCCAAATCTCTCTCACATCCACGTGAGGCTGCAATTGCTGGAGTATGCTTGTGTCGAGAGTACCAGAGTTGGCAGCATTTTCCACCTCCCAAGGCAATTCCTTGGTTGTTCTTCAGTCCCTTCTTCTCTTTTAATTTAGCTCCCAAGGCATCCTGTTCATCCACAACATTCTCAAGTTTTCTGAGCTCTAATCTTCCTTGCAAATTTCGAAGCTCCCCTAACTCTTGAATGTTAGACCCTCGCTCTTTGCCCACAACGAATCTTGATAGTGTTTGGAGCTTGATCAATTTACCCATATGCACGGGCATGTATTCCAAACTAGCAGTAAGCCAAGTATCAAGATGACACAGGTTGATTAATTCCATCATCTTTTCTGGAAGCTCCACAAGATTTCCGCACCGCCCTAAGTTTAAAGTCTGCAAATAGTACAGACCACATATAGATTGGGGAAGCCTTTCAATTTGAGTACCTTCAAGATCTAGATGCCTCAAATCCTTCAACTTTCCTATTGAATCCGGCAACACTCTGAGTGATGTTTCCTTAAGACTCAAATGCCTCAGGTGCTTCAAATTACCTATTGAATCAGGTAATGTAGTAAGTCCTTCGCAATTTTCCACCACCAATGTTTGCAACTTGCAAAGAGTCGTCACATTTTTTGGTATCCTTTTCAAAGAGTGGAAGCCTCTAAGTCTTATTAGCCTCAAATGTTTGGAAATTGCAACCAAATTTGGTGTGCCACCAAAAGAAGCTGTTAGAACTAGCACTCTCAACCTCCGGAGACTTGAAATGTGGTTTTCGAGATGCCTCAGCGCATCTTCATCAGCATCTTCGTCTGTATCTTCCTCCGAGCATATCAAAGAACGCAAGGTCTCTACTTTTACATGTGCCAAAGTTGCACCTCCATTACCTGTAAGAAATACATGGCGAGTCTTTTCTCTAAGTCCACCTAAATTGACTACTTCTTCGCCATTAAAGCAAAACTCTCCGGATATAGATCTTGCCAAGTCATGGATGAGGTCGTGCATTACATAGGAATCAGGATGTTCAGATCCCCTAAATTTTTGAAAGAATGACCTTGATGCGAGATCTTCTAAGTACTCTGCACCAATCTTTTCCATGCTACTGCTCTGATTACTGTGGATTATAAAGCCTTCTGCCATCCATAGCTGGACCAAGTATTCTTTTCTAAATTTGAAGTCCTTTGGGAACATAGCACAATAAGCAAAGCATTGCTTGAGATGCGGCGGAAGATAATGGTAGCTCAGTCTAAGAGCTGGAATAATGTCGTCATTCCGCAATTCCCATATATTGCTCTCCAATATCTTTTCCCACTCTTTAGCTTCCCTTTTGCAACGGAGTAAACCTCCTATGGACTTTGCAGCCAACGGTAGGCCTTTACACTTTCTGGATATTGTTCTTGCAATCTCTAACAAGTCTGGATATGAGCTGGGACTGCAATCATCAAAGGCATGCTTTGCAAACAAGGACCAACAATCATCTTCATTCAATTCTTCTAAACGGTGACTTGGAATAGTAGACATCACCGATGCTACACTTTGGTTCCGTGCGGTAACAACCACCTTACTCCCTTGTGCAACAGAGTTCTTCAGTGGCGATAGTAAGGACTCCCACCAATCATATTTGTCATTCCAAACATCATCCAAAACAAGCAAAATCTTTTGCCCTCCTACTTCCTCCTTTAACTTATCCTGCAGTTGGTTAGGAGTTAAGGAATCATAATTGTTGATTCTGATTTCCTTAAGAATGTTCCTGGTGAGCCTGTGCACATCAGAGTCTCCTCTTACCTCCTCTAACTTATCTTGCAATTGGTTGGGAGTTGAGGAATCACGATTGTTCGATCCTATTTCCTTAAGGATGTTCCTGGTGAGTTTGTGCACATCAGACTCTTCCGAGACACAAACCCATGCTCTAAATTTGCCAAAGTGCTGCTTCACCCTACTGTCGTTGTAGACCTGCTGTGCAAGTGTTGTTTTGCCAACCCCGCCCATACCTGTGATGGGCACCACCCCAAGATGTCTGGTGTTTGCATCTTCTGATAGCACCGACCTTACAATGGCTTCCTTGTCGTCAATTCTGCCATAAATTCCAGAGTCATCTACCAGAGAGGTAGTTGGCCTTCTCTGAGATGGTGGTGGTACTCCCACTCCAGCTCGCTCCACTAGACCAAGTCTATCTTTCTGCAGTAACAAGTGGTCCAGCCTCCCAAGGATCTCTTCCAATCTTGCCTTCATATGATTTCCCACTCCATTTCTACATGGATTAATAGAAGAGATGAGCAAGTTTCGCACCTGGTCAGAGCAGGATTGAGGGACTTGTTTGAGCTCCAACTTGTAAGCAATCTCGTCCAGGAAATCTTCAGCTTCATAGGCGGCATCTTTGAGATCATCCAGCCAATTCTTGATAGCGGGCGAAGTAATCTGCTTCTCCTCGGCATCATCAAGTACTCCCCGGACAGTGTTCGTTGTTGCTCTAAAGTTCCGCAGCTGCCCACGGCTGAATTGCCCACCCTGGAAGAAGTTGGCAACCTCACCAGAGGCAAGCTTTTTCAGCAAAACATCAAAGAGGGCGGAGAGAGCAGCACCTGCCAAAGCTTCGGCCATGTCTCTGTTCCAAGAAGTAAAATAAAGGTTCAAGAAATAAAAGCAAGCAAATGATGAACTTATGCCAGTGAATGATGGATCAAAGAAATTTAGATTTCTTACCAACGGATCGATTAACTTGGAGCTTGATTACTGCAGTGAAAAAAGCAAGGTTTCTTTTGGGAAGTGTTGAGTATTTTCAGAAGGGACTGGAGTGACCGATGAGGATTTATGATAGGTTTGAGCTTAATTAGCTTTCGTTGTGTAAACCAAGGGTAAAAAAGAAAAAATAAAATAAACTAGCTTTTCGTTGAAGCAAATATACCAATGGTAGCTGTTCCTTGTGTAAACCAAGGGTTAAGAAAAAAAATAGCTGGAACTTGGTAAATATCAATTGCAGTGCCATGTGAAGCCTTACTGGCATACTCCACAGTTTCTATGTATCATTTGAGTAATAATACTAGTATTAAGTATTTTGCAAGATGACAAAAGACAAGTTAGGCACTGCCTCATTTTTCTATTCTCAGGCCTGCATGTGCACTTGTATAGCCTCTAGATCTGCAAAATTTGGTCTGTATTCTTTTACCTTTTTTTTTTGAATCCCACACTTAGACGAACCTGCACTCACAGATTTCTATTCTCAGGCCTGCATGCGCACATGTGAAGCCTCTAGATCTGCAAAATTTGGTTTGTATTTGTTTTGTGTATAAAATTTGGTGTTTGGAGCTTTTATTCCCACTCTCAAATTGTTGGCCAGAAAGCTCATCACAGAACCAACTGATCATGGCGTAAGTGGTCCCGAAGCCAAGATGGTTTCATGGGAAATCAACACTCTTGTGGATTCAATTGTTTTTCTTTTGTCTAGGTTCTTGTGGTTCTCATGTTTTCTCCCCTTCCATTTTCTCGGCCTGAAGCTAACATATAGGTGTCATGCATGGAGAACAAGAAGGTGCCAATATATGATGGTGAAAATTGGCTCAGCGCTGCAGTGAGAAGAGAGCGTGTGGCTTTCTTGAAGCATTGGTGCTCTTTGCTTTCTTCAAGAGTCTTCTGGTCCATGAACTGCTGTATCTTGATCTCTATCTTTCTTCAAGAGTCTTCTGGTCCATGAACTAGCTGTATCTTGATCTCTATCTTTCTTCAAGAGTCTTCTGGTCCAGGATCTTTGCATGCCCAAACCAATACCTCCACCTAGTGGACGTTGTTGGGCGTTGATGCAAGCATTCCTATTGTGCTATTCATGTCAGTGCTGGAATTCCCACACAGAGTGCTTCCTTCCTTCCTGCAGCATCAAAACAATTCATTCCCTGCAGAATTAAAATCAAACTAAAATCATCAAAACCAATATTGGTTCATCTCAATCGGAGAATGTTCATAGCACAACAGTGAGTCGCAAACACAAATGGCTCGGATGTTATAAATACGCTTTGGAGAATCAACCAAAAGCCAGGAAAAAAAAAGGGGGAAAATCACATGAAAACCATTTGCATATTCCACGTCAATAAGAGATAACTTTAACTGTCAAGAAAAACGCAAGATAATTTTGTAGGTGAAACCAATGCCTTGAAATCGTATGCTCGCCCACATGAGCAAGAAGATTATCCTCTTATAAATTACACTTGTCCCGCCGTGCTTAATTCCTGCATATTAGAGGGAAAAAAAATCGGGAGATGGAAATCTACCATCATTTTGCAGAAATCTTATGTTCTTTGTATTATTTTTGTTATAGCTAATTATCAAAACAAGAATGTAATGTATAACAAGACGGAAGATGTCCATGCAGACCACTCAATTATCGATGTCGAAAGAAAAATTGATAGAAAAATAAATAATTAATTACTTTGACACTCTTAAATCCTGCTTAAAGATAATAAAATGTAACTGAAATGGGCAATTGCTTGATAAAAATATATTATTGCTTTACAACAGAAGGTCACAATTGGAGATCAAAAGCATACCGTACCCCAAAAAAAGAAAGAAAGAAAAAAACACAGGATGGAAAGCAGGGCAACCCCTTTGTATTTCTGATATACCTTTTCTCTATAGTTCATGCAATGAGGACGGCGAACTCCCTCCTTCTATAAATCCCTCCAAACGGTTGAGTAACTGCAATAAAATTGAACCGCAAACTTGGGGGTGAGTGAGTACCTTAATAAGTTCTACACTTTGCGCTATCACAGCTCTCGTTGGTGAACTGCCAATTTGGGGGAGAAAGTATATTGACAGAAACAATATTTAAACATCACAGAAACCAGGAAAAAAGCCACACTCCCCACTAAAAAAGTTTTGGTAATTCCAGTACCTGCTATGAAATAAACGTGATGAATGTCATTATTAACTGTAACCCACCTACCCCTCATCTGTATTTTCTATATATTTTGTGCCTTCTAAACACAGATGATATTGATAAAAACGAGCTCAAGCTCTTCCCCTGATCATCCTTCTCCTTCTACTTCTTCCTCTCCTTCAACTAAATTCACGATTTATTACCAAAATACATAACACGTTATCAGCACGAATTGCTCCCCTGCAATCCCCTTCTGTTCCCTATTTCTACTTCCTCTTCTCCTTATGCCACCAAGCCCTTTTTGTTTACCGAGTGATATGGGCTCTAAAACTTAAGGACATCCCATAAGAGTTTGTATACGAAGATCCCATCATTAAAAGCTTTGTGCTTCTAAAGTATAACCCGGTTCACAAGAAGGTCTCAGTGCTTGTTCATGGAGAAAAACCAGTTTATGATAAGGCACCCCCAGGCCATAGCTTTTGCCTTTTCAGAACAACCACTGTGTGGACTTAGGAGAAAGCTCTGGTCTTGTTGGTTTTTGAGGCCTTGATTTAGTAGCAGTAGTTCTTTCAAGTATAGATTTTGCAGATATCTCTAGTTCTGATGTCACTTGATGGAGATAAAGCAAGGAACTGCATTTTTGTTGAAGGAGATGAGGAGAGGGAGCTGCGTTTCAGTTCGTGCAGCAGCAAAAATGGCTGCTGAAGAAGATGATGTTGGTTTTGCAGTTTAGTTCCTCGAGTTTCATACTATGCAGATAAGTTCTTAATATTTTAGTCCTCAAGTTATTTATATTTTCATTTTAGTCCCCAGCCGATTGGTTTTTGTCTAATTATTGTTGTCTTGGAGGTATAGCTTGGGTGTTTTTGTTTTTGTTGTTGTGTAAGGAGTAGTAAACAGTCAACTGGCTGAATTGAGAGGATGCATGAACAGTATTTCCAACGTGAACAGTATTTTCGGCGTCTCGGGTATTTTCCGGCGAGCCCGGAAACGAATCTTTAGGCCCTAAAATTTCCGGAAGAAATTTATCATGGGCATTAAATGCTGAAATGTATTTAAATGATAATAGTCTGGAAGACCAAGTAAAAGAGTCTAGAAGACTCAATAAAAGAAAAATAAAGCAAAGACTGGATGTAATACTGTCAAAAGATCCTGTAGATCTTTAATGAAAAAAAAATGTGACCACCAGAGGATGAATACTCTCCCAAAATTTTATTATAAGTGTATGCACCTTAAGTGAATGCGATTATACATGATAATTTTGGTCATGATTATGAACTTTCAATTGGTCACAAACAGGCCTTATAAGAAGGCATCGAATAAATGGTCATCAAGTGTCCCTGAAGGGCAAATCTGATATTGATGAAACCATATTTGGTCAAGATGATGACCATGATATTAGCATTTGTTTATTTGTTTAGTATTCAATATTGGCCGGCAAAGCCGCCTTATCTCTTTGTTGGTCGGCTAAGCCGCCTTGTTTCATTTGTTGGCCGGCTAAACTGCCTTTATCGAGTAAGCATATATTATACACTATCTATTGTTATTATGCTTATTTTTCTGATTGGGCTATGAAAAGGCCCAACGTATTTATTTTCTCGCTTTAATTTCATTTACGTTTTACTTGGGCTCATAAAAGGCCCATTGTATTTAACTTTCGGTTATTTAATGCTGCTGATATAGAGAAGGAAATAAGGTCTTTAATGGACTGTGGAAGAGGGTGGATCTTCATACAATTCAATTGGCCGCCTAATTCAGGATATTATTGCTGTAGACACTCATTTGAAAAGAGATAATAAAATGTAACTGAAATGGACAAATGTTCACTAAAAATATATTATTGCTTTACAACAGAAGGTCACAATTGGAGATCAGAAACATACCATACCAAAAGAAACAAAAACGAGGATGGAAGGCAGGGCAACCCCTTTCTATCTCTGATACTTTTTTACAGCAGAGAGCAGCAGGGCAACCCCTCTTCTCGTATGCTCACAAGCTCCGGGCAATTCAAAATTGTCAATCCTAAGTTCATGCAATGAGGAAGGAAAGACTAGAAGGCAACAACATCTCCGTGAAGAATTCTCTCAGCGATAAACGGCAAACTCCCTTCTTCTTCAATAAAGCCCTCCAAGGCTCCAACTCTTATTCTTGACGGTTGGATAGCTGCAAGAAAATTGAACCGCCAACTTGGGGTGAGTGAGTACCTTAAAAGTTTTACACTTTACTATAACAGCTCTCGTTGGTGAACCAGGAAAATAAAAAAACTCTCCCACTAAGAAAAAGTTAGTGTGAGATAGCAGAATTGTACGATTGAGGTGCAATAACTAAGAGGAACTCCAGGCTGCCAATACATGTTTTGTTTTCCTAAGTAAATGGAAAGATTCAGCTTGAAGGATGAAAGTATCTATCCTCAGGCTCACCTCGGCTCTCATAGTGATCAGGTTGAACTATCCTTCTACGACATGTCCATGTCCAATAATTTCCGGTCACAGGGCCAATGCAATTCAATTCATAATCCATAACCTGGCAAATAATTGTGATTTTGATTCTTAAAATTGTTTTGGAGAATTAATTTTAATTTTTTTTTTCTGGTCACAACGTATGCTTTTGCTTGTTTTACAACTTCATATGACAAATCCTAGCCATGACAAATATGACAGATTCAAAGACAATTGAAACGAAGAGCTAGAGAACCCATTTAAATGATTGAATGACGATTATAATTACAAGTCGAACCATCTTTAGCAGTTCCATTCATGCATTTTTTTATAATCCTACTGATCACTACATTGTTAGTTTGGTTTTCTTGATAATGATAGTGATCACCGTTCCTCCACCACGTTGCTCAGATTGGATATTGGACTTTTCTCTGCAAATAGCCCTCTCATCTTTTCGGCCTGAAGCTCCTCAAGGGGTGCCATTTACAACCAACATAGGCGCCAGAGAGAACAAGGGGCGAAAGATGGTGAAAATGCGTCTCAGTGTGTAGAGTTATTTGCTTTCTTGAAGAGTCTGGTCCATGGAACTGCTATCTTCCGACGGCACTGGCACCGTACGTTGCCCTCAGCTGGGAGGATCTAAGCTTGGGGTGGCAGGATCCCCACTAGCATCTACGGCTCTTGTTCATGCCCAAACCAATACCTTCACTCAATGGAGAGGCCCAGGCGGATGAGAATTTGAGCCTTGAAGCATACTTATGGTGCTGTTCATGTCAGTGCTGGAATTCCTACTCAGGATACTTCCTGCAGCATCAAACTATGCATCCCCTGCAGAATCAAAATCAAATTAAAATCATCAAAACAATTACCATAGCACAATAGTGAGATGCAAGCATTAATGGCTCGGATGCTATGAATATGCTTTGGAGAATTAACCAAAAGCCAGAAAAAAAGGGAAAATGAAAAGAAAAAAGTTTGCATATTCCACGATATCTGCTATAGTATGCTTTGGAGAATCAAGCAAAAGCCAGCGAAAAGGGAAAATCACAAGAAAACAGTTTGCATATCCCACGTCAATAAGAGATATCTGCTAGCAGAACCAATATCTTTTAACTGTCAAGAAGATCACAAGATAATTTCAAAACGAAACCAATGCCTTGTAATCGCAGGCGAATGGTATTGTTTCTAATTTATGTTGCCCACATGAGCAAGAAGCTTACCCTCTTATAAATTGCACTTGCCCCACCGTGCTTCATTCCTGCATATTAAAAAAGAATCAGGAGATGGAATCTACCATTATTTTCCAAATAAAAGAAATCCCTTATGAGAGCTAATCATCAAAACAAGAATGTATAACAAGATGGAAGAAGATATCCTTGCAGACCACTTAATTATCTATGCAGATAGAAAATAAATAACTAGTGACTTTGACAGTCTGAGATCCAAATGTAACTCAAAATATACAAATGGTTATTAAAAATAAATCATTGCTTTACAACAGAAGGTCACAATTGGAGATCAGAAGCATACCGCACCAAAAAAAAAAAGAAAAGGAAAGCAGGGCAGCCCCTTTCTATTTCCATACCTTTTCTCCAAAATTCATGCAACGAAGACGGAAAACTCCCTCTAACTCTAATTGAACCGCCAACTTGGGGTGAGTGAGTACCTTAGTTCTACACTTTGGCATCACAGCTCTCGTTGGTGAACTGCCAATTTTTGGGGAAAGATTATGGACCAAAACAATCAAACATCATAGAAACCAGGAAAAAAACACACTCCCCACCAAAAAAGTTTTGCTAATTCCAGTACCTCCATACTCCCGTTTCCTACTCACTGCCACAGCAACACCGCACCCGACTCTGCTTCGCCGCCTGGAGTGAGGAGAAACTTTGGCATCCATCTTCATAGCTACCTGGAAAAAAAAAATGATGCCCCCAATTATGAAGCATCATGAATTGGTAAGAAACAGGTGGAAAATATTGACACAATTACAGTTTACTCAGTATACAGTTTACAGAACAGACAAAAGAGGAGGAGCAGTTCCATCATTAACATTACCTTAATTGCCAGTTTTACTTCCAACATTAAGAATCTCGGGCTCATTGACAATTGGAGTTGGCAAACCAATCTACATTCCCAGCAAACTTTTGATTGCCGGTTTAGTTATACTGCAAGATAAAGAAGAGAAAAAGTCATAAAAATACTAAGAGTTTTAAAGAAGGGAGGGAAGGTCACAATTGGAGATCAGAAGCATACCGCACCAAAAAAAAAAAAAAAAGAAAAGGAAAGCAGGGCAGCCCCTTTCTATTTCCATACCTTTTCTCCAAAATTCATGCAACGAAGACGGAAAACTCCCTCTAACTCTAATTGAACCGCCAACTTGGGGTGAGTGAGTACCTTAGTTCTACACTTTGGCATCACAGCTCTCGTTGGTGAACTGCCAATTTTTGGGGAAAGATTATGGACCAAAACAATCAAACATCATAGAAACCAGGAAAAAAACACACTCCCCACCAAAAAAGTTTTGCTAAATCCAGTACCTCCATACTCCCGTTTCCTACTCACTGCCACAGCAACACCGCACCCGACTCTGCTTCGCCGCCTGGAGTGAGGAGAAACTTTGGCATCCATCTTCATAGCTACCTGGAAAAAAAAAATGATGCCCCCAATTATGAAGCATCATGAATTGGTAAGAAACAGGTGGAAAATATTGACACAATTACAGTTTACTCAGTATACAGTTTACAGAACAGACAAAAGAGAAGGAGCAGTTCCATCATTAACATTACCTTAATTGCCAGTTTTACTTCCAACATTAAGAATCTCGGGCTCATTGACAATTGGAGTTGGCAAACCAATCTACATACCCAGCAAACTTTTGATTGCCAGTTTTATTATACTGCAAGATAAAGAAGAGAAAAAGTCATAAAAATACTAAGAGTTTTAAAGAAGGGAGGGAAGGGAAAAATTGTGATTGCTCTACCGCATACCATGCTGCTTGGTAATGTAAGGATTAAGGAATGAGAGATCTTTAGTCTGCCTCTCACACAAATATGGTGCGGATGTGAGAAATCTTGGGCCAATCTTCCCCTCCCTCGCTCCAACACCTTTCCATCAGCAGAGGACAGCCACCAATTGATAAATTGGAAAGGGAAGAGGGCAATCCTTCTTCTGGTATTCTTTCAAGCTTCGGGCAATCATAGATTCCCAATGTTTGAAGACAAGTAAGGTGTCGAAGCCCCTCGTAATCTAATGATTTTATATTCCCGAGATTGGAGATACGAATTTCGGAAAGACTGGAAGGCAGCAGTATGATGTCGGGGAAGGATTCTATATCTTGGTTATCTGCTAATCTCAAGGTTGAAAGAGAAGGGAGTTTATGCAAACCCCAACGCACGAGCCTAGCAATATCGTCAATCCAAAGTTGTTGTAACGTGGACGGCAAACTCCCATCCTCTTCTTCTGATAAACCCACCAGTTCCAATTCTGAACAATTAATTAGATACAGGGAGTGAAGAGATGGGACCGAAATGTGTTTGATCTTGCTCAGCTTCGGACATTGCCTAATTGATAGAGTCTTTAGAAGAGGGAAGATTATTGCGTTGCCAACTGCATCAACATCATCAGCACAACTCCATTCCTTCCATTGTGGCATTCCTATAAATTCCAATTTTTGGAGGGATCTAAATGGTTGGATGGAATTGCGACTCCCACATAAAAACTCGGGCCCCACCGACACTATTGACCCAAACTGTTCTATCCAAAGTTCTTCTAGAGATGGCAACTGCCCAAGTGGTGGCAAACAGGTGCAGTAACTACATCCCCAGAGTGCCAATCTCACGATGTTGGAATAAGAAGAGTCTCCAACCCAATCTGGAAAACTTCTACCCTTGTATCGAAAAATCGAAATAACTCTCACATCCACGTGAGGCTGCAAGTGCTGGAGTACACTTCGGTTTTCAAGCGCACCATCATCTGAGTTATCATCATTCTCCCAACCAAAGAACAATTCCTTCAGTCCCTTCTTCTCTTTTAAATTAGCTCCCAAGACATCTTGTTCATCCACAACATTCTCAAGATTTTGGAGGTATAATCTTCCTTGCAAATTTCGAAGCACCCCTAACTCCCGAATGTTAGACCCTCGCTCTTTGCCCACTACGAATCTTGTTAGTGTTTGGAGCTTGATCAATTTACCCATACCTACTGGCATATATTTCAAACGAAAACTCCCCTCAATATCAAGATGACTCAAGTTGATTAAATCCATCATCCTGTCAGGAAGCTCCACAAGTTTTTCACATGAAGATAAGATTAAAGTCTGCAAATAGTACAGACCACATATAGATTCGGGAAGCCGTTCAATTTTAGTACCTTCAAGATCTAGATGCCTCAACTCCTTCAACTTTCCTATCGAATCCGACAACAGTCTCAGTGACGTTCTCTTAAAGCTCAAATGCCTCAGATGCTTCAAATTGCCTATTGAATCAGATAATGTAGTAAGTCCCTTACAATCTTCCACCACCAATGTTTGCAACTTGCAAAGAGTCGTCACATTTTTTGGCAACCTTTCGAAAGAGTGGTAGCCTCTAAGTCTCATTAGCCTCAAATGTTTGGAGATTGCAAATAAATTTGGTCTGCCGCCAAAAGAAGCTGTTAGATCAAGCACCCTCAACTGCCGGAGATTTGAAATATTGTTTTCAAGATGCCTCAGCGTATCTTCAGCTGCACCTTGCTCCGAACATAACAAGGAACGCAAGACCTCGACTTTAACATCTGCAAAAGTTGGACCTCCATTTCCTGTAAGACCCAAATGGCGAGTCCTTAGTGTAAGTCCACCTGAATTGACATCTTCGCTATTACAGCAAAATTCTCCAGATATAAATCTTGCCAAGTCATGGATGAGGTCATGCATTACAAAGCAACTAGGATCTTTAGTTCCTCCAAATTTTTGAAAGAACGACCTTGATGCAAGATCTTCAAAGTACTCCAGACCAATCTCTTCCATGCCACCATTTTGATTATGTTCAATTATAAATCCTTCTGCCATCCACAAAAGGACCAAGTATTCCTTTCTGAATTTGAAGTCCTTTGGGAACATAGCACAATAAGCAAAGCATTGCTTGAGATGCGGCGGAAGATAATGGTAGCTCAGTCTAAGAGCTGGAATAATGTCGTCATTCCGCAAATCCCATATATTGCTCCTCAATATTTTCTCCCATTTTTTAGCATCCCTTTCGGAACAGAGTAAACCTCCCATGGTTTTTGCAGCCAACGGTAGGCCTTTACACCTTTTGGATATTCTTCTTCCAATCTCTACCAAGTCTGGATATGAGCCGGGACTGCATTCATCAAAGGCGTGCTTTGCAAACAAGGACCAACAATCATCTTCATTCAACTTTTGTAAATGGTGACTTGGAACAGTAGATTTCATCGACGCTACACTTTGGTTCCGTGTGGTAACAACCACCTTACTCCCTTGTGCAACAGAGTTCTTCAGTGGCGATAGTAAGGACTCCCACCAATCATATTTGTCATTCCAAACATCATCCAAAAGAAGCAAAATCTTTTTCCCTCTTACTTCCTCCTCTAATTTAACCTGCAGTTTGTTGGGAGTTAAGGAATCACAATTGTTCACTTCAAATTCCTTAAGAATGTTCCTGGTGAGCTTGTGCACATCAGACTCTTCCGAGACACAAACCCATGCTCTAAATTTTCCAAACCGCTGCTTCACCCTATTGTCATTGTAGACCTGCTGTGCAAGTGTGGTTTTACCAACCCCACCCATACCTGTGATGGGCACCACCCCAAGTTGTCTGGGGTTTGCATCTTCTGATAGCACTGATCTCATAATGGCTTCCTTGTCGCTGGTCCTGCCATAAATTCCAGAGTCATCTACGAGAGAAGTAGTTGGCCTTCTCCGAGGAGTAGTCACTCCAGCTCGCTCCACTAGACCAAGACCATCTTTCTGCTGTAACAAGTGGTCTATTGTCCCAAGGATCTCTTCCAGTCTTGCGTTCATATGATTACCCACGCCATTTCTACATGGATTAATAGAAGAGATGAGCAAGTTTCGCACCTGGTCAGAGCAGGATTTAGGGACTTGTTTGAACTCCAACTTGTAAGCAATCTCGTCCAGGAAATCATCAGCTTCATAGGCGGCATCTTTGAGATCATCCAACCATTTCTTGATAGCGGGCGAAGTACTCTGCTTCTCCTCGGCATCATCAAGTACTCCCCGGACAGTGTTCGTTGTTGCTCTAAAGTTCCGGAGCTGCCCACGGCTGAATTGTTCGCCCTGGAAGAAGTTCGCAACCTCACCAGAAGCCAGCTTTTTCAGCAAAGCATCAAAGAGGGCGGAGAGAGCAGCACCTGCCAAAGCTTCGGCCATGTCTCTGTGGTTTCAAGATAGAAGACATTCCCCGTAAGAATTAGAGAGAAACATGTTCATGAAGAGCAAACAAATGACGAACTTATAACAGTGTATGATCGATCAAAGAAATTTAGATTTCTTACCAACTGATTAACTTCAAGCTTGATCTTGATTACTGCAGTACAAAAGCAAGGTGTCTTTCGGGTTGTGTTGAGTGTTTTCTGCAGGGACTGGAGTGGCAGACGAGGATTTATATACTTGAGCTTAGCTTTTCGTTGTTTAAAGTAAGGGGAAACGAAATTACCAGGAAAGCAACAATTTTTCCAAAGGCAAATACCAGGAAACTATGCAGGGGAATATGGACACACCCGAGGGTCCCTTCTTCGTACACACACACACACAGTTATTTCTTGACCATGATTTGGTTTTTAAGACTCCAGTTTGGACAATTTTTTTCTATAATACGGGAGCTTGAGTGGGACATAGCGAATAATGTATAAAATAAAATAAAAAAATATAAATATCCCTCAAGTGGAAGAGGATGAGGAGGCAGCTTCGTTTCATTTGTCAGTCCGTCTAGTGGTGATTGAGTATATTCCAGGAAGGGAAATCTGTGGCAAAAGATGTGCCCAAGTTGGGAGCAAAAGTAGAAACATCAAAGGCTTTGACTATCTGGTGGAAGAGTGAAGTGAAAGTGAATTGACATCTGTTTCGTTTGGAATCATCACAGGAAACGGGCGGAAATGAGAGTACCATTGTGAAGCCAGAGACAGAAGCTGAAAGTGTGAAACCTGAGAGCAAAAGTGAAGCAGTGAAGACTGCCTCCGGGACAAAGACAGACGTTGACACTGTTGTACCAGCGACGAAGGTCTCTCTTTATGTTGTCAATTTGCATTTGATGCTTATCAACCTTCACTGCCAGCTTCTTTCTTTCTCATGAATTTCTTTCTAATCGGAATCCTTGTCATTTTCCAACATGAAATTCCTCCTGATAATGCATCAGACCAGAGGTCATACCTGCAAATGAGATTAATGTCACAATCAGAAAATTTCTTCTTCGCCAACTCAATGTAAACTTGCAGCGGCGATGGCTGCTTGGTAGGCGGCAACTTGAAGAGGGGATGAGAGTGTAGAGAGAAGATGGAGGAGATGGAGAAGGAGGTTAGTGTTTTTCTTCCTTTTTCTTTTTCTTTTTTTTTTTAACAATAAGTCTTAACTTTTGTAAAAACCGAAAACGGGTCACTAAACCTGGAAAACGTGAAAAACTCGTAGTAACCCTGCCGGTTTTTTAGATACTATAAACCGGAGGGGGTAAAAAATCCAGATTTATTTCCGGGTCACGATTATCCGGCCGGGTCAGGTTTGACAATAATGATTTTTTATATAAGAAAATAACAGTAGTCTTTTGACATGGCAGTTTGGATCTGACGTGGACCGAGAAAAGTCGAGGATATCAGAAAAAGGATGGAAACCTTAACGGAGATTCGTTTAGCACACTTTTAAAACATTATAGGACTTGAATGATACGTCTTTAGGACTGAAACGATTTTTTTGCTATATCTTTTAGATAGTGCCCAGCTTGAGTAAGACAATGCTTCTGGTGGAGGAGGCACCTTCGTCTCATTTGTCCGTCCGTCTAGTCATCATTGGCCAAAGTAGAGTCGAAATAAAAATTAGACATAAAGGATGAGTATATTACTAGACATTTCCTTCACCTCTCGCTCCCGTCATCACTCCAAACCCACTAGGCCACTACTTTTTTTCCCTCGCAAAATCACAAAGATGTTGATAAAGATGTTTATCTAATTTTGTCGGACTTAGATACTTCAAGATTATCTTTCCACACAAATAATCTTCCCTTTCTGTTCTGTAGTAAATTAACCGGCGTTTCCATTTGCATGGATTGTCTTAGCTATGGTTCATGTCCTTCCCTATCCACCCACCCACCCGCCACTTGGATTCTCCATTATTAGATTAAGGACCAAATAATTTAATACGCCGGTGTTAAGCATTAAGGTTCTCTTTCTTTGTTATAGGAGAACAGATTTATTTATAGATACTAGCCAACTGGGGTGCAAGGAAGCACCAAACGACCCCATGCAAACTGAAAAAGTGAACAGTAGAAAAAGGGGGGGCCATTTAGAACACTGGAACGGACCAAAGATGGTGAAAATGCGGCTCAGTGTGTAGGGAGTTCTTTGCTTTCTTGAAGCATTGGTGCTCTTTGCTTGCTTGAAGAGTCTGGTCCATGGAACTGCTATCTTCCATCGGCACTGGCACCGTTGGTTGGCCTCAGCCAGCGGGAGGATCCTTGCATGGGGTGCCAGGATAGCATCTACGGCTCTTGTTCATGCCCAAACTAATACCTTCACCAATGGAGGGGCGGGTCGTTGTTGGGTGTTGATGAGGAGGATGAGGATGAGGATTCGAGCCTTGAAGCATATAAAATGTAGCTGTTCATGTCAGTGCTGGAATTCCCACGCAGGGTAATTACTGCAGCATCAAACTATGCATTCCCTGCAGAATCAAAATCAAATTAAAATCATCAAAACAATGACCATAGCACAATAGTGAGATGCAAGCATATCACAAGAAAGCAGTTTGCATAACCGATATAACTGTCAAGAAAATCACAAGATAATTTCAATGCGAAACCAATACATTGAGATTGTATGCCCGCAGGCGAGTGGTATTGTTTCTAGCTAATTTATAATTGGAAATCATAAGCATACCCTACCAAAAAAAATAAAAAACAGAGGAAGGAAAGCAGGGCAACCCCTTGAGAAATCTGCAGAGGGCAGCAGGGCAACCCCTCTTCTCGTATGCTTGCAAGCTTCGGGCAGTTCCAGATTCTTAATGTTTGAAGCCCATCGTAATCCAGAGATTTTAGATTATGAAGATCCCTGATACTCTCCGTGAGGATTTTCTCAGTGATGAACAATCCTAAGTTCTTGCAAACTCCCTTCTTCTTCTATAAAGCCCTCCAGCTCTAATTCTTGACGGTTGGATAACTGCAAGAAATTGAACCAACTTGGGGTTATTGAGTACCTTAATAAGTTCCACACTTTACTATCACAGCACTCGTTGGTGAACCGCAAATTTGGGGGAAAAGAATACTGAGGTGTAATATAACTTACCCTCGGGAACACTCCCCACCTAAAAAAAATTGGTAGGAGACAGGCAGAAGCTAGCTAAGTACGTACAAAACCAGTTTAACACACAAAAGAGAAGCGATTGCAACATTACCTCAGAATGCCAGTTTTATTTCCAACATTAAAAATCTACGGCTCATTGACGATTGGAGTTGGCAAACCAATCTCCGGCTCAACTTTGGCTACGGCTGCAAGATAAAAGACGAGAAGAAGTCTTAGAAAACATTAAGTTTTACAAAGGAGAGGGAAGGAAAAAAAAAATTGTTATTGCTGTACCGCATACCTTCTCTGTGGGAAAAGCATTTCACTGTAGTTCAAATATTTTTGAGGGATGTGAGAAATCATGGGCCAATCTTCCCTCCAAAGCCTTAGCAGAGGACAGTGTCGAATGTCTAAAAGGGAAAGGGAAGAGGGCAATCTCTCTTCTGCTATTCTTTCAAGCTTCGGGCATTCCCAGATTCTCAATGTTTGAAGACAAGTAAGGTGTTGAAGCCCCATGGAATGCAAAGATTTTATATTCCCAAGCTTGGTGATGTTCATTTCGATAAGACTGGAAGGCAACAATATCTCGTCAGGTAAGGATTCCATATCTTGGTTATCTTCAAATTTCAAGGTTGAAAGAGAAGGGAGTTCATGCAAACCCCAATGCATGAGCCCAGCAATATCGTCAATGGTAAGTTCTTGTAACGTGGACGGCAAACTCCCATCTTCTCCTCCTATAAAACCCACCACCGATTCCAATTCTGGGCAATGAATTAGAGACAGGGAGTGAAGGGATGGGACCGAAATGTGATTGATCTTGCTCAGTTTGGGACACCGTTCAAAAGATAGAGTTTTTAGAGGAGAGAATATTAATCTGTTGCCAATTGCAGCATCATCATCAGCAGCAGCACAAATCCATTCCCTCCATTGTGGCATACCTGAAAATTTCAATTCTTTGAGGGATCTAAACGGTTGGGTGGAATTGCTGCGACTCTCATAGAAAAACTCGGGCCCCACCGACACTACAGATTTAAATCCATGTATCCAGAGTTCTTCTAGAGATGGCAACTGCCCAAGTGGTGGCAAACGTGTGCAGTGTCTACATCCCGACAGTTCCAATCTCAGGATGTTAGAATAAGAAGAGTCTCCAAGCCAATCTGGGAAACTTGTACCCCTATATCCCCTAATCTTCACGGATCTCACATTCACGTGAGGCTGCAAGTTCTGGAGTACGCTTCTGTCATCTAGGTTAGCAGCATTCCCTTGCCAATAAAATCGCAGTTCCACTAGTCCCTTCTTCTCTTTTAAATCCGAGACCAAGGCATCTTGCTCATCCACAACATTCTCAAGATTTTCGAGCATTAGTTCTCCTTTTAAATTCTTGAGCTTCCCCAACTCTCCAAGGCTAGACCCTTGCTCTTTTCCCTGAACGAATGTTGATAGTGTTTGGAGCTTGATCAGTCTACCCATAAGTGCTGGCATATATCTCAAACCACTAGTCCACTTATTATCAAGATGACACAAGTTGATTAAATCCATCATCTTGTCTGGAAGCTCCACAAGTTTATAACACCCAGCTAAGATTAAAGTCTACAAATAGAATAGACCACATACAGATTCGGGAAGCCCTTCAATTTTAGTACCTTCAAGATCTAGATGCCTCAAATCTTTCAACAGTCCTATTGAATCCGGCAACACTCTGAGTGATGTTTGCTTAAGGCTCAAATGCCTCAGGTGCTTCAGATTGCCTATTGAGTCAGGCAATGTAGTAAGTTCCCGACAATGTTGCACCACCAACGTTTGCAACTTGCTAACAGTCGTAAAGTTTTCTGGTAACCTTTCCCAAGAATGGCAGTGACTAAGTCTGATTAGCCTCAAATGTTTGGAGTTTGCAATCAAATTCGATATGCCACCAAAAGCAGCTCTTAGATCTAGCACTCTCAACCGCCAGAGACTTGAAATATTCTTTGGAGGCAGCCAATATAGATCAGCACATATCAAGGAACGCAAGAACTCTAGTTTAACTTCTGTCGGGGCACCTCCATTTGTTGTAAGATACAAATGTCGAGTCCTTTCTGTAAGCCCACCTAAATTGACATTTTCTTCGCCATTAAAGCAAAACTCTCCTGATATGGATCTTGCCAAGTCATGGATGAGGTCATGCATTACAAAGCAATCAGGATCTTTAGATCCTCCAAATTTTTGAAAGAACGACCTTGACGCAAGATCTTCTAAGTACTCCTCACCAATCTCTTCCATGCCACTATTTTGGTTGCGTTGGATTATAAACCCTTCTGCCATCCATAAAAGGACCAAGTATTCCTTTCTAAATTCAAAGTCCTTCGGGAACATAGCACAATAAGCAAAGCATTGCTTGAGATGCGGCGGAAGATAATGGTAGCTTAGTCTCAGAGCTGGAATGATGTCATCACTTGGCAAATCCCATATATTGCTCTCCAATATCTTCTCCCACTCTTTAACTTCCCTTTTGCAGCGTAGTAAACCTCCAATGGTTTTTGCACCCAACGGTAAACCCTTACACTTTCTGGATATCCTTCTTCCAATCTCTTCCAAGTCTGGAAATGAACTAGGGCTGCAATCATCAAAGGCGTGCTTTGCAAACAAGGACCAACAATCATCGTCATTCAATTCTTTTAAATGGTGACCTGGAACAGTAGACATCACTGATGCCACACTTTGGTTCCTTGTGGTAACAACCACCATACTGCCTTGTGCAACAGAGTTCTTTAGTGGAGCTAGTAAAAAATCCCAATCTGCATAGTTATTGTTCCAAACATCATCCAAAATGAGCAAAACTTTTTTCCCTCTTACCTCCTTCTTTAACTTAACCTGGAGTTGATTGGGAGTTAAGGAATCACAATCTGACAAACCAATTTCCTTGAGAATGTTCCTGGTGAGCTTGAGTACATCGAACTCCTCTGAGACACAAACCCATGCTCTATATTTGTCAAATCGTTGCTCTACCCTACTGTCATTGTAGACCAGCTGTGCAAGTGTGGTTTTGCCAACCCCACCCATACCTATGATGGGCACCACCGCAAGTTGTCTGGCGTTTGCATCTTCTGATAGCACCAATCTCATTATGGCTTCCATGTCGCCAGTCCTGCCATAAATTCCAGATTCATCCACTAGAGAAGTAGTTGTTCTTCGCGGGGATGATGTTGATGTTGATGATGATGATGGGCGCACCCCAGCTTGCTCCACTAGACCAAGTGCGTCCTTCTTTTTTTTTGGTCTGAAAGCGTAGAGATGTATTAAATATATGCTAAAACAGTGTTACAAAACGAGACAGAGCCTAATAAGGATCAAGGCTCTGTATTCTCCTATCCTCATCTACTAGGTGAACAATTACAGAGGGGGGAGAAGTCAAAAGCAATATGTCAGGAGTACTGTGGACGGCCAACCTAGCTAACAAACTAGCTACAACGTTGGCCTCCTCCTGAATGTAAGCAAAGGAAACTTCTGTGTGATTCCGTAAATAAACCCTCAGCTCCTGCGATAACATATCAAGACTAGCTTCTTCGAAGAGATCCTCCGTCACCCATTCCACCATTTCCTTGTAAGGAACTTCTAGTATGACACTAATGAAGAGCCTATGTTCCATAAAATGGAGCACTCGAAGACAGATTAAAATGAATGCTTTAAACAAGCTATGCTGACCCACCTTCGCCTGAAAGCCACTTACCCAATTGCCAAAATGATCCCTTAATGCACCACCTGCAAAGATACATTGGGAAGCGGGATCCACATGAAGAGCAAGATTCATTTTGGACCAACCATACTGCGGTGGATTCCATCTGCCCATATCCGAACTAAAACACCCGTGTGCTAGTTTTCCTGGATGCCCACTGCGCCATGCCTTTTGATAACCGGTCGCCACACGCTTTACCACACGGTTTAATGGGGCTTGAAACTCAGGTTCAAAGATGACTTGGTTTCTCCATTTCCAATGAAGCCAGCATGCAACAGCAAAGGTTGAGTTCCATACATCATCTTTCCATTCCAAGTTACATTGCAGCCAAGAATGCAACTCGTATTCAAAAAAATTCCCCATAGTGGGAGGGAGGCCGATTGCTAACCAAGTGTCCTTGGCCAAAACACAGTCTCTCACAATGTGAAGAGCTGTCTCAATGCCATTCCCACAGATGCTGCAGTTTGGGTTATCGGCCAGATGTCTTCTAAAGCGTAGTTCGTTGGAGAGGAGTCTATTATGGCTTAGAAGCCAAAGAAATGAGCAGATTCGCTGTGGCCCCTGCCACTTCCAAACTAGATCCCATAGCTTATCACTATCATGCCAAGAGGTTTCTTCTAATGCCACATAGGCTGATTTGATGGAGAAGAGCCCTTTAGAATCTGCTTGCCATTTGACAACATCCGTACCCTCATTCCCTCTTGGTGGTGTTTTTAAAGTGAGTAAAACCAATGAATTCCGTGAGGCAAAGGGTGTGATTCGATCCCAATCCCATTCCCCCTCTGCCGTTACAAGCTCTCCAACACAGCAACTTCGTTGGTCGACTGGTATAACCTCAACTGCAGCATCCACTAAGGATTTGATTTCCCCCAGCTAGGAATCCTCCCAGAAGCTCACCGACTTACCATTTTGGATGTCCCATTCAATTATATTATGGAATGATGGCCATATAGTGCATAGGGCCCGCCATAAAGAAGAACCAGATTTCTTATGCCAATGCTTCCCAGCCAAGACACCAGATTTAAGGTATTTGTGGCGAAGCATCTTGACCCAGAGCGAGTCAGGTTCAGTGAGGACCTTCCAAATTAATTTCATGAGACATGCATCGTTATAAGCCCTCATTTTACGAAGGCCCACCCCTCCGCAGTTTGTAGGCTCACAAAGCTGGTCCCATCCAACGAGATGGATCTTCCTAGCCTGGTTCGTCGATCCCCATACAAAGCTTCTGCAAATAGCATCCAATTTGTCACAAACATGGCGAGGAAGACGCACTGTTTGCATTGTGTAAGCAGGAAGAGCTGATATCACCGACTTAGTGAGGGTGATTCTGCCCGCTAGTGTGAGATGCCTCGCCTTCCATCCATTCAACCGGTGTTGAGCCTTTTCTAAAATATATGAATATGTCACCTTCGTGATTCTAGAGTGGAGAAGAGGAACTCCAAGGTGCTTCCCTAGGTCGGCAGTCATAGTGAAGCCAAAAGAACTACTCAACTCTTCTGCAAGTTCGGATGAGACATTTTTTGAGAAATAGATCCTTGACTTTTCTTTGTTGATTTTCTGCCCAGAACGCTGACAAAAGGTTTCCAGGCAGCGTTGGATCACTTGCGCATTGTGAGAGTCAGCAGCAGCAAATAAAATTAAGTCGTCAGCAAAAAATAAGTGTGACACTTTAGGGCCTCCTCGAGAGGCGGAAATCGGCTTCCATTCTTTGTTGAGGATGGCTTGTTGGATGAGGTGACCAAGTCTCTCCATACATAAGACAAAAAGGTATGGAGAGATCGGGTCACCTTGTCTTATACCTCTTGAAGGAGAAAACTGCTGTGTTGCTTCCCCATTCCAACTGATCTGTAAAGAAGAAGTGGTAATACACTTCATAATGATATCTATCAACCTCGGGCAGAAACCAGCATCTTCAAGTGTTTCCTGGACAAAGCTCCATCTAATTCGATCGTAGGCTTTCTCTAAGTCGATTTTGATGGCCATAATACCTGAGTCGCCCTTTTTTTGTTTCATAAAGTGGATAATCTCCTGGGCTATAATGATGTTGTCGGTGATCATTCTCCTCGGGACAAAGCTGCTTTGATTTGGAGCCACTAAATCTTCCAGTAAGAATTTAACCCGGTTGACAATCAATTTGGTAATCACTTTATAGGCCACATTACACAGGCCAATTGGTCGAAACTGGGTTATCCTCTCTGGTTTGGCAATTTTTGGTAGAAGCACAATCAATGTCCTATTGAGTCTGTCATCCCACATACCATCCACAAATACCCGTTTCACCATAGTGCAGACACTTGGACCAACCACCTCCCATTGTGCTTGATAAAAAATGGCATGCAACCCATCAGGCCCTGGAGCTTTTAGTTGTCCCAATTGAAACACACATTGTTTAATTTCATCATCCGAAATAGGATTATCGAGAACGGACAGAACCACCGGGTCCAATTTTGGGAACAGGTTGGGTATTGGGTGCACTGGTGCCACTGTTGCTTCTTCACTAAATAGGTTGATGAAGTAAGACGCTGCCAAACCCTTCAGTGCCTCCTGATTCTCCTGCCAGGTCCCCTGTTCATCCCTTAATGCTTGGATTTTATTCTTCCTCCTCCTGATAATCGTGGAAGTATGAAAGAAGGATGTGTTCCTATCCCCTTCAAGTACCCACCGATTACAAGACTTCTGCCGCCAATATATTTCCTCTTGGAGTAAAACCACATCCAATTCTGATCTTAGTTCCGCTTCTAAATTGGAGAGGAAAGCAGATGGCCTGAGCTCGAGGTAGCGTTGGATCCCCTCAATTCGAGCCAATAAGCGTCTCTTCCTTAGGTGAATGTTGCCGAATTTTTCCTTGTTCCAGGTTTTTGCCTTCTCGGTAAAGAGGTCCACAGAATCTTGCAAATCCAATTTTGAGTTCCAATTCTCAGATACAAATTGGGAGAAATTGGGGTGAGACAGCCACGCTGCTTGGAACCTGAAGGGACGACTAGAGGCTGGAGGGGGGGGGAGGGGGGGGGGCGCCGGCACGAAGGAGAAGCGGATTGTGATCTGAACCCGTCCTCGCCAAGTGGAATACAGTCGCTTCTGGATTTTTAACCCGCCAAGCCGTGTTACAAACAAATCTATCAAGCCGTGCCTTTTTCGAGCCACTTTTCCATGTAAACTTGCACCCGGTAAAGCCCAGGTCAAGCAGGTTTGTGTTCGACAAACAGTTAACAAAGAGTTTGTTTGCCACTCCTTGTCTACCGAAATTGTTTCTTCGCTCTACACCGGATAGGACTGAGTTAAAGTCCCCTCCAAGTACCCAAGGTTCATTGATTGAGGTAGCTAGTGCTTCCAAGTTACTCCAGAGGTACTTCCTCCAGCATTCTTGAGGACTGCCGTAAATGGCAGTGAAAAGGAAAGAGTCATTCTGGTACGTAACCCTTGTATGGATTAGTTGAGGGTGATTGAACAAGATTGAGACTTGTACTCTCGATTCTTCCCAAAGCAGCCATATTCCTCCAGCAAAGCCTCTCGCCTCAACCCGATGTGAGTTGGGGAATGGAAGCCTGTGGATAACATGGTCTGCCTTGACCCCGCTGATACGAGGCTCAAAAATAGCAACTATACTGGGATGATTTGAGCGGCACAGCTCCTTGCACATTCGCAGAAATTTTTTTTTGCCAGCCCCCTGGCAATTCCATGTCAGAATTGGTATCATAATAAAAAGAATAAAAGGGGTGATCAACCGACAATAAACTACTGAGGAAAAGGCAATGATGCCTTCCCTGCTTCTGTCTCCAAGGTCATATCAATAACTTCTGTACTTGGCATCACACAGTCTTCTCGTTTTGAACCTGTTCCAGAATATTCCACAGCGCTAAAAACCAAAGATGGAGGAGTTCCAGGGCCATGATGTTCCCCTGAGTCAGGTGGCTTTGTATGGGCTACGGGAAGGGGAGACGGGTTGGAGGAGGTAGTAGAGGTTGGAGGGGTCACAGTGGGGAGAAGGGAATTCTTGTCACCTTGAAAGGACTTGGGGAAAATGATTTTGTGACAAGCCTCATCAAGGACTATAGTTGAGTGAGAAAGTTTGGGTGGTGTCTGGGAGTTTCGTTGAAGGATAATTTTTGGTTGTGCTTGTGAGGTGCTAGATGATGCGGCAGAGGTGTTTACGGATTTAGGAAGGCTGGTAGGAACTGGGTGAAGTGGGTTGGCAGTGGTAGCAACAGGATTAATCGGGTTTGGCTTTAGGTTTGTTGGACTGTTAGAAATGTCTTTGAGGGGAGGCCTCTTGGTATAAGGTTTGGATTGAGTTGAGCTGGGTTTATGGGCTTGGGCTTTTCTATTAGTGGACATCTGCTTAGGGCTGAAGGAAGCTGGGCTGGACTTGGGTTTAGATCTTGGGAGACTAGTATGGCCTACTTGTGTCACTTGAGGAGGCTCTAGGGGCCCGACATCCATTGGAGAGGGGGACGGTTCAATCTCTAGAGGTCCATACCTGCTACCAGAGGTCATCTTTGTCGGTGTAGGGGCTGTCGGCGGTTGGTTATCCGGTCTCCGATATGGCTTTCTTGACCTTTTTCCGACCACCATCCATTCTCCAACAGCATCATCTTTTCTCCCTTGTTTCTTCTGTGCCATTGATGCTGTCTATTCCGGTCCATCAATGGGAGTGGTTGTCGATTGCAGGTTAGGTGTTTTTGATTCTTCACTGGGTATTGCAACATGGCGTGAGCAGAGGATGGAAGAATGACCATACTTTCCACAAGTGAAACAGATCTGCGAAATACCTTCATAGACCACTTTGTAAGCTACGCCATCTAATCGCACAATTCCTTTCAGTGGTTTGCTCAAATCGACAGAGACTGCAATCTTGGCAAACTTACCTCGTGATTGACTTTCTGTCTTGCTATCAATTCTCACCGTTGTGCCCACGAGGTTACCAAGAGTCTTTAGGATTCTAGAGTGGTATTTGTTCACAGGCAAGTTGGGGAATTGAACCCATACCACAGCTCGTTCCACTGTACTAACGTCAGGGTTGAATTCTTGGCTCCATGGAAACACACAGAGGGCGTTTCCAAAGATGGCCCAAGGTCCCCCAGTAAGGGCGTTGATGAAGTCATCAGTATCCCAAAGACGGATCAGGTAAAAATTATTTTCCAGGTCAATTATCCTCATCGGACCTGTGGGTTTCCATAAGGAATGGAGTTTGGATTGTAGGGCTCGAAACCCAATCTCCCGTCCGAGGAGTTTCACAATAACAGCCTTCTCCCAAGGTTTATTCAGCCTTTCCTTGAAGGAGCCAGATAAAACTACATTCACTCCGTCTGCATCATCCTGTAGTACTATATCCCCATCTTCCACTTCTGCTTCTTCTTCTAGGATCCAAGGATCTTCCTCTGCAACAATTGGACCACCTCTTGCCAATTTGTCTCTGTAGCTGATTTTGGGTTTCTCCATCTCTACTCCGACGCCCGAGGTTGGGAGTGGTGAGGATGCTTCTACATACGCTTTCTTAGCAGTGGCAAAGCTCTCCCCAGTTAGGGGTGCAGGATTTGGGGCTGTAGGAGGGGATGCATAAGCACCCGAAGGAGGTTTACTGGGGGTACTGGGTTGGATTTCCATTGGGAGCATGGGTAAGGGATGGATAAGTAGATAGTAGTTGTGGCTAATGAGTCAAGATAAGCGGTGGATTTGAGTTGTTTACATGGTTCCGACGGAAGAACCACCAGACTGAATGTGAAAGACAGATTGGCACAGATGCCAAGACACACCTTCTCTCACTAGTGTTTCTCTCTCAATCTTGACAAAGTAAAAAGTAGTCGAGAAATGGTCGCTTTAAAAATTTGGACCATTTCTCGATTTGTGCGTGTCATCCTTGTGCAGGGGCCATGCTAATCTTCTCTGTATCGTTCCAATTTTATCGGATGTCCCCGAAGGCACACCAAGTGCGTCCTTCTGCCGTAACAAGAACTCTAGTCTATCAAGAATCTCTTCGAATCTTGCTTTGATATCATTTCCCATTCCCTCATCCAAGCAGTTATCAGGGACTTCTTTGAACTCATCCAGGAAATCATCAGCTTCATAGGCAACATCTTTGAGATCATCTAACCATTTCTTGATAGCAGGTGAAGTAAACTGCTTCTCATCGGCATCATCAAGCACTCCGCTCACAGTGTTCATTGTTGTTATAAAGTTCTGTAGCTGCCTACGACTGAGTTGTCCACCAAGGAAGAAGTCCACAACCTCACCAGAAGCCAGCCTGTCCAGCAAAACATTAAAGCCGGCAGAGAGAGCAGCACCTGCAACCAAAGTTCCGGCCATGACTCTGTTTCAAGAAAGAAAACCTTCTGTGTTAGTATTAGAGAAATACAGATTCATGAAAAGCAAACAAATGATAAACTTATGCCAGTGTGTGATCTCAGAAATTTCTTACCACAGATTAACTTTAAGCTTGATTACTGTATGAAGGAAGGTTTGTTTTGGGTTGTGTTAAGCGTTTTCTGGGAATTTTATTTTTTTTGATGCTATGTTTTCTGGGACTTGGGACTAGGGTTGTGGGTGAGAGGATTTATAGTGGTGGAGCAGAACTTTTGCAATTCGTTTTGTAAATCAAGGAGAAATTACATGGAAAGTGTCAAATATGGAACAAGCATGTCAGTTTGATATTTGAATTGTTAGCCACGCATGTAACACTGATACTTCATATCAGTTTTTGTGTTTTTTATATTGGGTGTGTTGCCTGATGAGTGTATTTTGCTGGGGTTGGTGTTGTGAAAGTGGAACAATTGAAAGGCCAAAATTTATTTGGTCAATGCACATGAAAATTCTTCTTCTATAGTCTACTTTTTCCAGTTAAAAAATAGCAGATTGATATTTGAATTATTAGCCACGCATGTCAGATTGATACTTCATAGTTCATATCACTCTTTCTTGTGTTTTTGTATTGGTTGTGTTGCCTGATGAGTGCGTTTTGCAGGGATTGGAGTTGTGTTGTGAAAGTGGAAGGGAGTATAGCTTTCTTTGCGAACCTGACGGGGAAATTTGCAGGAAAGTGGTAGGTATGGACTAAACTTAAGTAACATGGCAAAAACATCAGGAAATTACGTTTTTTCAACAACTACGCGGCCATTGGTTTTCTAATATATATATATCCGGAATAGAATAACCTGGTTGGAGCGTAACGATCAATAAATATTGATTTGAATTCCTTCTTTAATTAGTTTTGCATTGCGACTGGAATGTGATGCATTATTTTTTCTTTGTGGACACCAGGTATGGTTCTTTCTTGGAAAAACTAGCTAAACAAGAATGAGGGTATTGACCCATTAGCTAAACAAGTAATTTTACTTATATATCCCTATAAGAATTTATATATTACAGTTTACATGTAAATAATCTAATTAGTTTTGTAAACAAAAAAAATTGAAATGAGGCACAGGTTTTAAAGTGGGGGTTGTGGATGGAGAGAGAGTGGGTAGGAAAGGAAAGACAGACATCACGTGTGTGGAGAGAGGAGTGAAGAAAAGATGGTTATCGAAATATGAAATTATTATAATATTTGATTATTTTATTTAATTTTCAAAGCAAAACTTAAAAGACACACGGTTTATTGAAATAGGATATAATTATAATATACATATATATATTGTTTATTATTTTTGTTTTTTACATTCTATGATTGTTTTATTCTATCTTTAAAGAGACAGGTGAAAGCCTAACGTCTAACTGTTCACTAAAACTTCTTCTTTTTTCCAGGAGAATAAAGTGTTTTTTCATCCTTGTATTAGACTTCAAAGTTGGAAGTCATCCCTCTATTAGATTTTAATTTGTTTTCATCCCTCTATTTGTGAATTTTATCTTATTTTCATCTTTGTGTTTGCCTTTTTGGCCTATTTAGAGGGATGAAAACAAGCCAAAACCCATGAACAGAGGGATGAAAACAGACCAAAACCAATACAAGGATGACTTTCAACTTTATAGTCTAACACAAGGATGAAAAAAGGTTTTAATTCTTTTTCTTGGTGTGAACCAGGAAGTATATTAAGAATATACTTGAGCTCAATACATGATTAGAAGTTGGTAGCTCAATTCGACTTTTATCTTATACAAGAAATATGATAAACATAATAGGACGATACATGACAAGGGATCAAAGTCCCGAACATATCAAAACTGAAACAGGCTCAGAAGAGCTGGCTGAGATGGAACTAATACGGATAACATCCAAGTCCGGGAGAGAAGATCGGTCAATGAGGTTGGGGAGGAACCGTCCGCCGGTCCACGTCCATATTGGAGCTGGACGCACCGGGAGAGAAGATCATTCGGTGGCACTCTTCTCCTAGGACCACAGCTGTATGGTTCTGTGGTTTACGAGGTCAGGGGAGGGGGGCGGTTTGGGTGAAATTCGAGGAGACGACTGGGTAAGTAGTTGAGGCAGTAGCTGGAGAGGGATTAGGTCCAGTGGGAGTCAGGGAAATATCAAGAGTAGACGAGGGGTGTTGGGCATTGGATACATCTCTAAGGGTTTGTCTTTCAGGGTTTTCCTTTGTGAGTTTGAGGATTTTCACCGGTTGAGATTTCTTCGTGGATTGTTTCTGGAGTCGGTTGTGAAGTTTGCTTTTGGATTTCTTAATAGACCCCTCCCCGAGGAAGTCTTGAAATGTAGGTAAAGTAGGGGGTTGGTGCTCAATGGAAAGTGGTGGTGACGGGGGAGGATCCGGAAGTGAAGTCCCCTCTGGCAAGACATTATGTAAGGTTGGTGTAGGTAAGGGAGGTGCATCAGGGCTGGGGAGGATGGCCGGCTCACGATCATTAGGCCTATCATTGCTCAGAAGATGAAATCGGTTGGATGGCCGGCCAGGGTTGTGGGGCAATGGGGAACCGGAGTGCCAGTGAATTGAGGTCGGGGTGGACGCCTCGAAAATCTTGGTGCATTCATCCATGCACCCCGTCCATCACTGGACGTGGCAACCGGCCTCCCAGTTGCCATCGAAGTTGTAGGTGGTGGCGCTGTTGCCTCATTCTGTGAATGCGGAGCAGCCGGGCAACCTAACACATTGTGGTCAAGTTTCCCACACACATAACAGATATCAGGCAAGCCTTCGTAGCCTTCTTCTTTTTTTTTTTCTATCCCAGAAAGAAACATGTAAAAGCATTAAAGGCCATACGCTTTACTTTAGTAATTCGTAAAAGTCATTTTTCCTCACTTCTCATCCTATCAGTTGTTCCTCTCCCTTTTCTTCCTGCAAATTTCATTGTATGCTAAACCTTATCTCTTAACCTGTTTTGTGCCATTTTTTTTCAAGAGTAGGTGATAGAATGGATTGTGTTGGTTCTGTATTAGGTCAAATTTACTATTCTTTCACAGTGGAGGAAATCTGGAACAAGCATGAGAGCATGCACACACATTCAACAGAAGGAATGATTTGGGTATGGCTCTTTTTAACCTTTTTTTAAATGTGCAACTCTAAATTTTTAGTACTTGGTAATATATATTGCAAGCCAAAGTTTGAAAGCCAAAAGTTATGTTTCCTCCCGTTGTGTTTCTGTAAGTTGCTTCTTTCTTTCTTTCTCTTTTTTTCTCTGTGTCTCTGTAAGTTGCTCCTTTCTTTCTTTCTCTTTTTCTCTGTGTCTCTGTATCTTTGTTTGGTTCACATTTGTAGCAATTAGTTTGCATAATTTTTTGGGTTTTTTTTTTTTATAGGTTGGAAGTCTAAGATATTGCAAAAGAGATATCCGAAGGTGAGTTTGTATGCTAGCAGCTATACCTATACAGTTCAATTTTGGATATATGTGGTCTGTTTATTTGGCACTGAAGGACATAGATAGATATAAAAGGATACCTCAGTCTTTCAGGACTAGAATACGAAATCACTTCAGCTGTCATCTGCTCATATGTGGGTTTTTCTCTTCAATTTCCATTTGTGAAGGAACAAATTTGCGGATATGTTAAAACAGTTAAATGGCCCGTTTAAGTTAATTTTAGCTGTTGTGCTTTTCATATGTGTAGTAAAGGAGATATAGGTTAGTTTTTTTTTCCCAAGCTCCTATTCTTTCAATCTTTATTACAAATATAACATAGAATTATATGCTAGAAGTGTATGATTTTCTTTGCTAAACTTTTTTCAATTCCAGCTTCTTTGTGAGTTTAAAAATATTTTTTTACTATGATAACTGTGCTAGATCTTAAATGCAAATGCATGCATTATTTTGGAGTAACTTTTTTTTTTGACTTTATATAGGTTACAAGGATAAAGAATTGTGTTGCTGAACTTTATTGGTAAGTCTTTATAGTTTTTAATTATTATGGGAACGCTTCAATTATTTTTTAGAATTATTTTGATAGTTGAGAAATAATTAATTTTTCATTGCCAACCAGATTGTTTTATTATAGCTGCTAATTATTTTTTTTTATTTTTATGGTAAAAGAATATGAGGACTAAAATGCTTAGAGAACTATGGTTCCAAAAAAAGCAGCTTGATCACACTGAAACCTCACATAGCTCTTATTCTAAGCCAACAAAAAAGAGAGGCCGTCCTTCCAAAAAAATTAAATTTCGAAGATCATAAAAATGTTATGTTAAAAAAGGAAGAACATGCCAAAAAAAATTACAGAAGGATCAAGACTCTATTGTGCATAGATTTGAGAAGCAAACTGCCTCAACATCCACTAGAAAAGAGAATGGTGATTACCATTGTGCTTTTGCCAATCCATATGAACAATCTTTTACTCAGGCAACTACACATTCTCAGCATCAAACAATAGTTGGACGAGCTACATATCAAGCAAGTCGAACAAGTATGATTCTAATGCATTTATCTATTTCTTAGGTTTTAATTTTATAGATTTTGTAATTGTTCCCTTTTTTTTCACTATATTATTAATTAGGCTTATAACATACATTCTTCTATTGGCCTTCCTTTTCATATCTAAATGTAGAAATATCAGATACATATGTTGACTTTGGAGACAAAGAATATGAATGTGAGCATTGTCACGCACTTTTTTTGGTTTCAAGAACGTCTAAAACGTTCAAGCCGCAAAAAACCAAAGTTTGGAACTTGATGTCTTGGTGGTAAAATCAAACTACCTCCACATAAGCTTGCACCTCCCCTCCTTGATCATCTTCTTAATCCTCAAAATGGCATAGAGAGTATGAAATTTAGAGAAAATATTAGAGCATATAATTCTATGTTTGCCTTTACATCCATGGGAGCTCAAATAGATAAATCTATAAATGATGGCCATGGACCATATGTTTTCAAAATTAGTGGCCAAGTTAATCATTTGATGGGTTCACTTCTGCCTGTAGAAGGTCAAGCTCCTAAATTTGCCCAACTCTACATTTTTTATACCCAAAATGAAGCTAGAAATCGCATGGCTGCATTAGGTAATGTTTCAAGTAGTTCTATAGATATAGAAGTTGTGCAGCAATTGATTGAAATGTTAAATGAAAATAATGAGTTGGTTGGTCTTTTTAGAATGGCATGTGATAGCCTTTTTGATGATCCTAGAACTCCTTTTAGTCTTAGAATAGTTGGGAAGAGGCCACTTGATACAAATCAATATGAATAGCCCACATCTGATGATATAGATGGTCTAATTGTTGGTGACATTGGTGAAGTTCATTCTGAAAGAGATATTATTATCCAACATCAAATTGGTTGCTTTCAAAGAATCTAAAAGTTGCATCCAAAATATATGTCTTTAGCATATCCTCTACTTTTTCCTTATGGAAAGGATGGTTACAAACCTGATCTTAAATGGAATTCTTGCAATGTCTCCAGTACACAAAAAAGAAATAAAATCCCTATGAGAGCTTTTTTGGCTTACCAAATTCAAAACAGGAAAAATATGCCTAACACTATTTTGAAAAGTAGTAGATTACTTCAAGAATACTTGGTTGATGCTTCTGTCACACTTGAAGAAGATCGTTTGGATTTCATTAGGAAGAACCAACAAAATTTAAGAAGTGAATTATATAAGGGTATCCATGATGTTGTTCTTAAAGGGGACACAGATGCCCAAAAATTAGGCAAAAAAATTATCCTACCTTCTTCTCACACGGGAAGTATGAGATACATGATTAACAATTATCAGGAAGCAATGGCTATTTGCAGAAATTTTGGAAATCCTGATTTGTTTATCACTTTTACATGCAATGTAAAGTGGCCAGAAATTATGAGAGATCTTTCTAAATATAACATGTCTAAGCCTGAAGATCGGCCAGATACGATCTTTCGCATTTTCAAGGCCAAACTCGATGATATGATGGAGTTTATAAAATCTGGCCAGCCTTTTGAAAAGTCTATTGCAAGTAAGCCTTTGAAACCCTTAGACATTAGTCTTTACACTTTATTTTCCACTTTGAACATAATCAGTCTAATTAACTAACATAAATATTTTTTTAAAATTAAAGATGTAGGTGCGATTGAATTCCAAAAGAGGGGTCTGCCACATTGTCATATATTAGTATGGTTACATAATGATTTCAAATGTAGACCAACAGAAGATGTGGATGCCATCATCTCTGCTGAAATTCCAGACCCTACCATTGAACCTGATACCCATAATTTGGTATCTAAATTCATGATTCATGGACCATGTGGCATATCCAACCAATATGCTCCGTGAATGAAATCCAATAAATGTTCTAAATTTTTTCCGAAACAATTCAAATCGAGCACAGATTTTTATGAGAATGGCTTTGTTTATTACAGACGTAGAGAAAATCCAAATATTTTTGTGAAAAAAGCTGATATTGAATTAGATAACAGATTTGTTGTGCCATGCAATAAAGAATTTTTACGAAAGGTATAATGCACACATCAATGTTGAGATTTGTTGCCAATCAATGTTGATAAAGTATCTTTTCAAGTATTTGAACTAAGGCCCTGATAGAGCAAGAGCTGTGATTGAAAACAAAAACAATAATGAAATTAAAGCATACCTTAATTGCCGTTTTATGTGCCCATATGAAGCAGTGTGGAGAATATTTCAATTTCTAATTCACTTTAGAGAACCTTCAGTTGAACGTCTTCAAATACATTTACCTTTTCAACAAAATGTGATTTTAGTGAGGGCCAAGATTTAGAATCTGTTATTAGAAGGCCAAGAATTGAACAAACAATGCTTACTGAATGGTTTGTTGCTAATCAAAAATATCCAAAGGCTAGATCTTTAACCTACATTCAATTTCCTTCCAAATTTGTATGGAATTCCCAAGCAAAAATGTGGTTGCCTAGAAAAACTCATAGATGTATTGGTAGGATCCTATACATCCATCCTGCATCTGGAGAACTTTACCATCTTCGAATGCTCTTGAACATAACCAAAGGTACGCAAAGCTGTTCTGATCTTAGAACTGTTAATAATCACATTTGTACAACTTTTCAAGAAACATGTGAAAAACTTGGCCTTTTAGGTAATGATGAAGAATGGATTGATGCAATGAATGAAGCAATCCAAACTGCAACATCCTCACAAATTCGGCAGCTTTTTGTAACCATCATTCTTTTTTGTGATGTTGCAAAGCCAATTTCATTCCTTGAAAATTATTGGTCCTATATGGCTGATGACATTGTTCACAAATTAAAGCGTGTTTACAACATGCGTGATTTGAAATTATCAGACCATGAGAAATTAATTTATGTACTTTATGAGCTTGAACAACTCTTCAATACTGAGTTCACTTGCTGAAAAACATTTACCACTACCTGATGCTCATAAAATGTCAGAGATTAATAATCGTCTTCTTATGGAAGAAATTGCATACAATATCTCTGAGTTAAAAAAATGAACTTTTCCACTTGATCCCTAAGCTTAACCAGGAACAAAAAAATGATTTTTGATGAGGTTGTCGCAAGTGTCCTTGAAAGAAAACAAAAATTTTTCTTTGTACATGGCCATGGCGGTACTGGAAAAACATTTCTTTGCCACACTTTCATAACCAAACTTAGATCTGAAAATCTTATTGTTCCTGCTGTTGCATCATCAGGAATAGCTTCTCTTTTGCTATCTCGAGGACGAACAGCACATTCACGTTTTAAAATCACATTAGAACTTCATGAATGTTCCACATGCCAAATTAAAAAGGGTTCAGTTTTGGCACGTCTTCTAACAAATACTTCATTGATTGTGTGGGATGAAGCTCCTATGAATAATAAATCATGTTTTGAAGTACTGGATAGATCACCCCGTGATATCCTTTCTGATTCCAAAAGTACAGCTCAAAATTGTCCATTTGGTGGGATACCTATCCTACTAGGTGGAGATTTTCGCCAAATTTTGCCAGTCATTACTGGTGGAACAGGTTCTGAAATTGTCCAAGCATCTTTGGTCAGTTCTCCTTTATGACCCCAATTTCAAGTCCTTATTCTCAAACAAAATATGCGACTTACAAAAAAGGGGATAAGTGAGTTTGAAAAGCAAAAGTTGGCAGCTTTTGTTGAATGGATATTAAAAGTTGGTAATGGCCAAATTTCTGATATCTCTATCCCTCATGATGAAGATGCTGCATTCATTAACATCCCAAGTGACCTTTTGTTAGATGCATCTGATGATCCAATCCATGAAATTGTTCATTCAATTTATTCAGAATTACCAAATAAATTGAATGACATTTCATATACACTCCCAAAAATTCTTTGGTTGCTGAAATAAATGATCGTGTCTTGAATCTTTTGCCTAGCCAAAAACATATCTATTTCAGTTTAGATTCAATCTCTACAGATAAAGGAGATAATTCAAACCTTGATGTATTGTATCCAACCGAATTTCTCAACAACCTTGAATTCAGTGGCTTGCCATCACATAAACTAATTCTTAAAGTGGGAACACCTATAATGCTTTTGAGAAACCTATAGAAGCAAAGATAATCACAGGAAATCGTGTTGGAGAAAAAGTATACATTCCACGAATTGCCCTCTCAGCTAGTGATGGAAAATGGCCTTTTAAATTCACGAGGAGACAATTCCCTGTAAGACCATGTTTTGCCATGACTATCAATAAAAGTCAAGGCCAATCACTTAAAATGGTTGGTGTATGCCTACCTTTTTTACTGATGGTCAGTTATATGTAGCACTTTCAAAAGTCACCTCCAGGGAAGGATTGAAGATAATTGTGGCGAAAAATATGGGTATTCCTGAAAGTATGACAAAAAAATATTGTTTTTAAAGATGTTTTAAAGGATCTGTTCTTTTATGAGTTCTTACTATCAGTTTGAATTTTTATGAAGGAGAGTTTGTATTATAATTTTTTTTCTTTGCTGCTCCTTGGCTAATATTTACTTAAATAAATTTTCTATTCTTTAAATATGTGGCCATTGGATTCTAATTTATGTTATTAGCTACAGATACTTAAAGCAATGGAAATCACACCGGTTAGTGCAACCCAGCCTTTTCAGCAGGTGGCTAAAATTCAAGTTCGCCTATGCCGTATTTGGAAAACAAAATACCAAAATGATGAGAATGAAGTCAAAAGTGTTGATTGTGTAATGGTTGATGTGCAGGTAATAATTACATTGAGCAATACACTCTGTCCTAATTTTTACATCAGAATAATTCTAATTTAGTAGTATTGATATATTTTTGTAATATATGTTTTTAAGGGTACTGGCATCCGTGCTATGATCGAACTAAGGATTGAACCTCTTTTTATGCCTAAACTAATTCCTAGCACTTTCTATGAAATTCAAGAGATAGTTGCTGTCCGTAATCGCAAATTTAACATTGTGGTTAGTCATGAAGCAATGCTGGAGTTTAGGCGCAATATCAAAGTCAAAGAAAATGAGTATGATGGGCCTGCAATGCCAATACACTTTTTCAATTTCATTAAATATGAAAATATTGCTGCCTCCAATGATGGCCAATTGAAAGGTAACTAGGTGTATTGTCTAAGGAAAGAAAATTAATTTTTTTTTTTGCAAAAATTTTTATTAAATTGATAAATTAATAATGTATTGTTTTCTTAGATGTGATTGAATACTTAGAGGGAATACAACAAGTACAACGTCATTCTTGCAAAAGAAATCAAATCGAGGACAAGATGGAGTTTATACTGATGGATGACAGGTGGTATTTATTTACAAATGATCTCTATTGTTTTGTATTTTTTAATTTATAAGTTATTTTATTTTAATTATGGTTTTACAATTCTTATCTCATAGGAAGAACAAAGCAAGGGTAACATTGTGGGCTTCCTATGTACGAACATTCGACCAACAAATACTTCAAGCTCAATCTCATCCCATTATTGTTGTGTTTACGAGTGTTAAACCTACTGATTTCCAAGGTATCATAATTAATTTTTTTTAAGATCAAGGTATCATAATTATTGTTTCCTTCATTTCTAGACTTAATTATATATGTTAGAAGACATGACACTTGAGCAATGCTATTTTAAATTTAACAAAGGTCTTCCTTTCTCTATCTTATCATTAGATATAATAGACTGAATTGGTGTTCAGATATAAGTAACATGCATAAAATCTGAATTAATTATATTTTTTATAATCAGATATAATTATTTATTTAATTTCTTCTAAAACTTGATTTTATACAGGTGGTAACATACCTTCATTGAATAACTCAAATTCAACCATGATTTTATTCAACCCAGAAATCCGGCTGGTCGCACATTACAAACAAATGTTAGTATTCTTTGTGACTGTATGGTTATGATTTATTACTGTTATTCCTCTTTCTTATTTGTTTATAAAATGTGCAGCTTCTCCAGTAGCACTGGAATCAAAATCCTTCCATCATTACCAAGTCCAAATGCTGGTGTAGGTGGGATTCAACATCTTCAAAAGAAAAGTCTGGAAGAATTGCTCTTACTCAATCCAAATGACAATCAGGTTTAAAAAATTCTTCAGTTTTCATGCATTAACTACACCAAATAGCATTACCAGCAACTTAAAACCTATACTTTACTTCTATTGACAGAATAATCACTTTATTTGCCAAGCCACAATTGTTGACATTGATACTAAGCCAGGATGGTGCTACAAGGCATGTCATACATGTTATAAGAAATTAGATGAATCATCAGGAGCACCAGTATGTCCCCAGCACGGCATAATAAAAGGATTACCATTGCCGTGGTAAGTAAAAAATGCTTATATATTAAACACAATATAAATATAAATATCTTATTTAAATTTTATCCATCTTACTAACTTTATGTGAGTATCTGAAACGCCCTGACCCGTACTTACCGTACATAGTAAACATGTGCTGGAACTGTAACAACCCAACCAAACAAAGCTCAGCATACAGTGTATACAACAGAACTCTGGCTCAACAGCTCAAAATATAAACATCATAAATCCGACCCTTCAGTCCAACATAAAAACCGTCATCAAATCTCGGTAACATCAATAACATCACATTCGGCCTAAGGCCCAACAATAACAATAATCAGCACAGCGGAAGACTCTTAAAACTCACAAAGACACTGTATGCGACACTGATGTAAACTAATGGATCCGAGTCCTGTCCGAGGGATAACGCTGCAGCCTATCTGGAATGCATCATACCTGAACCACAATAACTCAACCTACGAGATGAAAGCCCGCAGGTGAAGGGTGAGTCCGAAGTGCTCACCAACCAAGGATAAACAGAGATATGCAGGCAGCTATAATACTTCAAGAAGAAATACAGACAATAGTCACAACCATACCAAAGACAATACCGTACAAGACAAACCAAACCCAAAGACTCGACCCAAACGTACCAAAGACTTTATTATTATTCCAATTTTATCTTTCTGGGCCCCGTCACGGATAAGCTAGGGTCGTACCAGGTTATCAACCTATTTTTGGTGCCAGATCAAAAAGAACCCGGGATCAACATCCCAATATCAAATCTCAGGGATCAACATCCCAGTAACAATCTCAGGGATCAACATCCCAATCACAATCTCAAGGATCAACATCCCAATCACAATCTCAGGGATCAACATCCCAATCAAACCGGCATCAACATGCCCATCACAAGTAACCCAGATCACAAAACAGTCTCAAACCATCCGGTCGTACCTCTACTTACCACGTGACAATTAAGTCATATTCATTCCAAAACCAAATCACAGGAATCGACATCCCAAACCCAAAACCAAAAGACACGACTCACTTATTAACTTTTCCAATTTTAATATCCGGGCCCTGTCACTGGACAAGCTAGGGTCGTACCTGGTTATTAACTAATTCCGGATGCCAGGCCAAACGTAACCCGGGAACAATATCCCAATAACATAACCAATCCGGGATCAACATCCCAATATCCAAATCAAACCGGGATCAACATCCCATAACCAAGGAACCGGCCATGACACCACAGAACTAGCCTCTAACCATCTAGTCGTATCACTATTTTTCATGTGACAATTAAATCCTCATCATTTCCATTTTCCATTTTCCATTTTCTTTTTCACCAATTAACCAATTTATCCACAGCTAATAGACCAATCCTCTGTTAACAACTAATATCAATAACCATGGAAACCGATAACAATCAACCCAACAGATCAATCAAGCAATCACAGGCAATTTCGGTTGGCCAACCACAATACATTCTATTAACAACAACAACAATAACCATAGAAGCCAATTAACCAACAGAATTCCATATCATTGAATATCCAACAATAATAACATATAACATCACAATTTTCAGTATTCACTTCCTCAAGTTATTCAACTTTCCATTATCACAACCTAATCCACAGACTAAACCATCAACATTTCATAACACTAATTATTCACAATTAACAGTTCAACATTAATCTCAACACAGATTCCACAAACCAATAACACAGTTTATCAATCAACAGCAACAACATCATAGCAGTCAAGCCAACAATAATCATCTCAGCAGTTCAATCAAACAACAAACACACACAGTATTATGGGCACATATCAAAGGTTATCCATCCTCACCTTAGCCGATTATCAGTTATAGAATTGTCCCACAGACTCCAAGTCCGGTTTCTCAGGTATCTACTCATTATCTACTCCTATATCCATCAAATAATTTGCACACATAAGTGATATGCTAATGTCATGCTAGTACTGTATACCGAAAAATAAATACTAACTCGTCTCGGTTACTTTCCCGGGTTAATTTTCCATTATCATCACAATTCACCATTTATTTCCAGTGTCCAAAACTAATACCATACATATACCTATACCTATACCTATACCCGAATATTATTCCGGTACAATACTTCTTTGATAATACCCTTTCCATATATATTTCATAAGTATGTACCTTCCAAAATTATTTATTATTATTATTATTATTATTATTATTATTATTATTATTATTATTAGTATTATTATTTTCCATGGTTATCTCCTCAAATTAATTACTCTTCCATCATATATCACATTTATATATTTTTTTAATACATATTTTTTTTATTTTCCAGATTATTATTCCCAAATTATATCTATTTTTATTTTCCAGAATATTTCTTTCTTTTTTTTAACTTCGAACTTGGCCAATAGTCCAAGCCCATGTACTACCATCCACCCAACTGGCCAGCCCATGGTCCAAGCACAGAGCCCAGACCAAGGCATGAGCCATAGGCCCACACCAGCTGACCCGTTGAGGAAACGGGTCACTCACCCTCAATCCGAGTCGGGCGACGTGGCGTGGGTCACGGCAGAAGCAAGGCGTCGAGCATGCGGCACGAGCGGCGAGGAGGAGATCGCGACGGAAAAGACGAGGCGCTGGCGTGATGCCGGAGGCGGCGGCTGTTGGCACGGCCTACTGCGGTGTCGGCGAGCAAAGAGAGGAGGCGGGTCTGACAGTTTGCTCGTCGGTCTTGTCTCCACTGGACAGCAACGGCAGCTCGTGGTGGCGACGAGCGAGGGCGAGGCGACGGTGGAGGCGAGCGAGGAAGCAAAAGATGGTGGTGGCAACGATGGTTGCAGGTGGAGGGGGTGGTAGTCTCGGCCACGGGTGGCGGCGGTGTGGAGAAGGAAAAAGAAAAGAAGAAGGGGAGAGGGAGGGTGACGTGGCGGTTGGGGTGGTGTGTTTTTTTTTTCTTTCTTTTGCTGGTTGGGTTTGTTTTGTGGTGTACTGGGTTTTGCAGAAACAACGAGAGAGAGTTGGGGTTTGGGGTCTGCAGAGGAAGAGGAGATACTGGGTAGTGGTGTTGAAGAGTTTTTGCAGAGAAAGATGGTTAGGCAGGAGAATCAAGGCATGCAGTGCAGAATAATGGTTAAGCATGGGCAGGGTACTGGCTTTTCATGGGTTAGACAATCCATTCACATGCTTCACAGGAGAAAGGCAGCGGCTGCCTCAACACTGTGCAGCATGTGAAGCGTGTCCCGTCCGGACCAGAAAATAACTAATGTACCCCCTTGACTTTATTTCTGGCCCGATAACTCGGGGTTAATCCCGACTTTTCTGAAGATTCCTGGACCCGAAAAATACCAACTTTGGTCCGTAAAATCCACGGAAAAATCTCGAGCGCGGGAAAAGACTCGGTTTAAAAAAAACGACGCTCGATTTACCTTGAATTAATTACCCAAGATTAAATTCAAAGATAAATCACTGTATAACGACTTTTACAGTCCCGGTAAAAATCCAAATTTTTACCCGGGCTTTTACAGTATCCGTGATGTGATTGTTCTTAGTGATGTAGATTTCTTTTTATCTTTATTTTGACAAATAGAATAAATTTTTTGTGATGTCTTTGGCTTTGCACACTTACGAAAAATTATTGCTATTGACATGTTTTATTTTATGTTGAATACATAGTATAATTGTATGTTGCATTCTGAACTCAATCCATTTTGTATGCTGAAATGATTTTTTACCATGTTCTTTAGTAAATAATTTAGTATTTTTCAATGAGTATATGAGAATTGTATTTTCAGTACTTTATTATCCCTTCTCATATATTTATCTTTACAGAACAAACTTCATATACAGCTTCAAGTATTAATTTTAATTACATTACAATAATTTTAATGTATCCAGGTACAAGATACATTGCATTGTGCAAGATGATGTTGAGCAAACTACATTCATATTAATGGAAAGGACTACTGAAAAGGCCTTGAACCTTACCTGTTATAACCTATTTTATGAACAAGAGAATTCTAATCCTCATGTTCTCCCAACAGTTGTGTCCAATCTCATAGGGTGTCAAAAACTATTCCAAGTTCGATTCGGCAAGCCAAAGCTTAGCTCTTCTAGGTGTGATTTGATTGTCACTTACATTCATGATGATTTCTCTCAATCACCCCTTACCCTGACATTATCTTCACAGTCTTGCTTAAGCCAAACACTAGAAAACACTTCCCAGACACCATCAACACCTGCAACCCCAATGACCTCAACAGGAACTAAAGCTTTGCCGCAACCATATATTGAAAAGAAATCTTTTGCAAAGCGAAAATTGGCCTTCTAATCAGGTGAAGAAGGGAATTCGAAGACAAGGTATTTAAATGATGCTTAATATTATTTTTATTTAGTGTTGAAAATGAATTATGCCTATTTATAAATAAATTTTCTTTTAGGTTTAAAAAGGTGCAAGAATTTTCTCCGGATGACTCTGGGGATGACATGCCATTGAGTTCACTATTGCAGAAGGAAGAAAGAAAAACTACGATGTCACCAAAGTAGTTCCACGAGTGACATCTATATCATAGTATTCTGGCATTTTATATTACTATATGTTTTGGATGTTGCCATATATACTTATTATTTTGTATTGTCTGTAATGTTGTTTTGGATGTTTCCATATATACTTGTAATAAACTTCTAAACAGCACACACAATTAAGAAAATGACATGTACTCTTTAAGTTTTAGATATTTGTACCTATTTTGATGTTTGTGTATATGTTGTATTGTTAAATATGGTGTCTATTCGACACTAACCCGCAGCAACCCGCGGGTAATAAGCTAGTATATTATATATGAGATCACTAAAAAAAACTATTTCAATTTTCAATGTCACATCAACAATTGGGAAACACATCGGACTAGACCCCTTGATACTTTGTTTTCCCTCAGTTGAGGGAGTCTACTTCAATGTGGGGCTGGTTGCTAATATGTCATTAAAAAATTAGCATGTCAGCATTTTCTAAACGAAAATTGGATAAAAATAAAAAATGTCCTAAAAATTTAACACAAGCATTAAATTTGAGCCGTTTGCAACAGAGGGATACAAAATATCCTAATGGGCAAACTAAGGATGAAAATGTTATTAATCCACTAGAGGGTACAAGACTAAGAAAAGCATACAGCATAAAAATTTAAAAAAATAACAACAATAATCGTAGCAAGCACAGAGAAGCCTGCAGAGGTCCACTGCAACGCTAAATGGAGATCATCATCAGTAGAATACATTTGCTTGCCCGCAGCCATCTCTGTCAATCCCCAATGGAGATACAACCGCAGTGGTGGCATCTGTTGAGAGTCCCCTACCCTCCATCAGGGAATTGAGTTGCCATTGATACATCCCAGCTAGAAGGAACCTTTGTATTATAACATTGCACACCAACTGTCCAGTGAGCACCCATCCTCCTCCGGTTTTCTAAAATGTTATTTGCTTCAAGGGAAACTTTTTCTTGCAAAGTCAATTCAACATTATGCAACATGCCCAGGATGCTGATCGGAATCCCTTCAGAAATAGAGTGAAGCAGAGCAGTTACCTTGCATGTCTAAGAAATCCCAAATTGCACAAGCCCTGAATGAGGATATTACAGCAAATGCTTCTCCATAGTTTTCAATAGCACCAATGCCTCATCACCACGCCCTACCTTCTGTAAACCATCTAACAAAGTGGAATAAGTGACAACATCTGGTGAAATTCCTGTACGAGGCATACCATCAAAAACTTCCTTAGCTTCATCTATCTTTTGTATCTTACAGTACCCGTCAATGAGGATGTTGTAAGCATGAAGATCAGGTCTGCAACCTTCGCTTATCATCAGAACAAACACTTCTCTAGCTTTATCCATTTTTCCACACGAACAATATCCTTTCATTAGTGTGGTGTAACTGACGACATCGGGATGGATACCACATTGATCCATTGCTTTTAGCAAAGTTTGTGCCTCCGAAGTCCTGCCTTCTTTGCAAAAAGCCTCAATCAATATACTGAAAGTGAATTCATCTGGTTTGACATTAGAAACCAACATTTCAGAGAGCAAATTAGAAGCCTTGTCATGCTGCCCTAAATTGCAGAGACCTTCAATCAAGGTGTTGTAAGTGACAACATTAGGTGAAATTCCTATACGAGATATACCGTTGAAAACTTCCTTAGCTTCATCTATCTTCTGCATCTTACAGTATCCGTTAATGAGGATGTTGTAACTTTGAAGATCAGGCCTGCAACCTTTGCTCGTCATCAGATCAAACACTTCTCTAGCTTTATCCATGTTCCCACACGAACAATATCCTTTCATTAGTGTGTTGTAACTGACGACATCGGGATGGATACCCCATTGATCCATTGCTTTTAGCAAAGTTTGTGCCTCCGAAGTCCTGCCTTCTTTACAAAAAGCATCAACCAATATATTGAAAGTGATCACACTTGGTTTGACATTAGAAGCCAACATTTCAGAGAGCAAAGTAGAAACCTTGTCATGCTGCCCTAAATTGCAGAGACCTTCAATCAAGGTGTTGTAAGTGACAACATCAGGTGAAATTCCTAGACGAGATATACCCTTGAAAACTTCCTTAGCTTCATCTATCTTGTGCATCTTACAGTATCCATTAATGAGGATGTTGTAACTTTGAAGATCAGGTCTGCAACCTTTGCTTATCATCAGATCAAACACTTCTGTAGCTTCATCCATTTTTCCAAGCGAACAATATCCTTTCATTAGTGTTTTGTAACAGATGACATTGGGATGGATGCCCCATTGGTCCATTGTTTTTAGCAAAGTTTGTGCCTCCGAACTCCTGCCTTCTTTGCAAAGAGCCTCAACCAATATATTGAAAGTGAACTCATTGGCTTTGACATTAGAAGCCAACATTTCCGAGAGAAAAGTAGAAGCCTTGTCATGCTGCCCTAAATTGCAGAGACCTTGAATCAAGTTGTTGTAAGTGACAACATCAGGTGAAATTCCTAGACGTGATATACCGTTGAAAACTTCCCTAGCTTCATCTATCTTTTTCATCTTACAGTATCCATTAATGAGGATGTTGTAACTACGAAGATTAGGTGTGCAACCTCTGCTCGTCATCAGCTCAAACACTTCTCTAGCTTTATCCATCTCTCCGTGCGAACAGTATCCATCCATTACTGAATTGTAAGTGACAACATTGGGATGAATACCCAATCGATCCATACTATCGAAAACTTCCTTAGCTTCATCTATCTTTTTTATATTACAGTATCCATTAATGAGAATGTTGTAAGTATGAAGATTAGGTGTGCAACCTTTGCTCGTCATCAGTTCAAACACTTCTCTAGCTTTATCCATCTCTCCACGCGAACAGTATCCATTCATTAGTGAACTGTAAGTGACAACATCGGGATGGATATCCAATCCAGCCATAACATCAAAAACTTCTTTAGCTTCATCTATCTTCTGCATCTTACAGTATCCCTTGATGAGGATGTTGTAACTACGAAGATTAGGTGTGCAACCTTTGCTCGTCATCAGCTCAAACACTTCTCTAGCTTTATCCATCTCTCCGTGCGAACAGTATCCATCCATTAGTGAACCGTAAGTGACGACGTCCGGATGGATACCCGATCCAACCATAACATCAAAAACTTCCTTAGCTTCATCTATCCTTTGTATCTTACAGTATCCCTTAATGAGGATGTTGTAAGTATGAAGATCAGGTGTGCAACCTTTGCTCGTCATCAGATGAAACGCTTCTCTAGCTTTACCCATCTCTCCGCGCGAACAGTATCCATCCATTAGTGAACTGTAAGTGACAACATCGGGACGGATATCCCATTGATTCGCCGTTTGGAGCAGAGATTCAGCTTCCGAGAGCCTGCCTTCTTTGCATAAGCAATTGACCAAAATGGAGAGTGTATAAACATCGGGAGTGGGTCCTCGCTGAAAGATTTGTCTGGCCAGAGAGATGACAGTCCCATAATGTCTCATTCGGACAAGGGCCGATAATAAGTAATTGAAGTTGCGAATATCAGGCAAAGGAACCTCACGAAGCATTGAACTGAAGGAAGACAGGGCATCCTCCACAGTAGCATATCTGGGTTTGGGTTTGGGCATGTATGTGTTCTTGTTTGGTCTGGGTTTGGGTTTGAAGTATCTGTACTTGTGTCTGTCTCCTCCATTGCAGGTAATAATACTAGTATTATAATTATATGCGCGAAGAAGAAGATGACGGGACGGCGGCGACTTACCGGCCAAGTGCAAGCGAGGGAGGGATGCTGGTGATGTGTTTGGGAGAGGGATAACAGCACCTCCTCCACCCATCTGCATCTGCTGGTGGCTGTGGATAACAAGACCGCAAGGGTTGCTTACCAAAGCTAACAAAAATTGGATAAGAGATAATGGATAAGAGATAATGGATAGTCCTATTTTTTCCATCTAGTATTATGAATCGTAGTTATCAGACCCGGGCACAGACCCAGAAAAGGTCGTGGGTCACAGTTTAGTGGTCGCACTTGGTTTGAATTGGAGGTTCAATACAATTAACCCGAAATAATAATTATTAAATAATTAATTATTTGAATAAATGTAATAATATTATATATATTTTAATAATAAAAAATAAATATATATTCTTAACAATTTTTACCATTAGATAATACAGTTTTTATGAAAAAATAATTTTTTTGTGTTTTATGATAAAAAATGACCCGACCCGGGTTATTGGTTCAACCGGATCACAACAAAATCGGCCAGGTCAACCAGTTTTACAATGTATTAAGAAGAGCCCGGATAAGAGATAATGGATAAGAGATTTAGTGCTATTTTTTCAGTTTACCATCAATTATTAAGAAGATTCCGGATTCAACCCCGATTGCTTGTCGAATCCGCACTTAATTGTGATGGGTGAGTTTTCAATGATAATTTTCACTTGAGTCAAGACCTTACTCTTTTATGGGAGTAAATATACCGTGAGTCCTAAATCTTAACTTCATTTCTCAATTAGGTCTTATAACTTGAAAAATGTATATTTAAATCCTAAACTATCTATTAGTGAATCAAATGAGTTCTAAACTAACTTTCAATATCATTAACCCTTCGGTGTATAATTTTGTGGTTCCCTGACACTATTTTAAATTTAATTAATTAGGTCCTTAAATTCAAAAAAACTTAGATTCTAAAAAATATTAAACTCTAAAATTTACATAAATCTCCAAAAAAATTTAAAATTAAATCTAATTACTCTAAATTTTAAGATACTAAATACTCTATTTTGTTTAGTTTAAGATACTAAACAAGATTACTCTTAATTAATTACTTAATTAAGTCACTAATCATATGTTTAGGCTAACACTATAATTCTACATTAAAATAATAAATCATAAACCAATGGCTATCCTAAAAGATACGACAGGAGGTCCTGAGTGTCAAAATACCACTAACACGATTTGAACCCCCAATCTAACGATTAAAGTATAACTGCTAGAACCATTAAGCTACTATTTTTTTTTCGTAAAATAAAGTTTAGGTTAAGGGGAGATTCTATAGTCTAGGATCATGATAGAGTACCAAATGCAACGAGCGCTTACATTAATATTTATAAATTGCCCACCAAGAGAGATGATAGGTCGAGTTCAAACTGTCGACCTTAAGGAAGTAGTGATTGAACTTCCAATCAATTTAAAGATTTAATATTCTAAAATTAAGATTTTAAGAATTTTAGAATTTGTAGTTTAATGCTCAAAATTTTTTGGGTTTACCGTGTAAATGAAACGCCCCGACCCGTATTTACCGTACACAGTAAACACGTGCCGGAACTGTGACGACCCGACCCAACAAAGCCCAAGCATACAGTGTGAACAACAATAACTCGGGCTCGACAGCCCATAATAATAACAATAAAAATAACTCAACACGGCCCAATGGCCCAATAATAATAAAAACATGCACAGCGGAAGACTTAAAGACTCACTAACACTGTATGCGTAACAGATGCAACCTATGGATCCAAGCCCGTCCAAGGGAAACGTCGCAGCCTGTCTGGAATGCATCAACCTGTACCAAAAGTAACTCATCCTACGGGATGAAAGCCCGCAGGTGAGGGGTGAGTCCGAAGTGCTCACGACAATGGAAAGACGATCAATATGGACACTAAAAATTACTCAAGTCCAAAAATAAGTAAAAACCGACCCAAAGAC
>JAKUCV010007639.1:6231-20203 GCA_028386065.3 Turnera subulata
TCAGGTACCTTGTCTAAATCTTGCACTCATTGTTTAGTTGGCAAGCAACATAGAGTGTCTTTCCATACTTTTCCTCCATCTAGAAAAAGTAATGCTCTTGATTTAGTTCACACTGATGTTTGTTTCATGAGTGATAGATCCAATGGAGGTGCTTTGTATTTTGTAACCTTTATTGATGACCATTCTAGAAAAGTGTGGGCTTTTGTGTTGAAGAGTAAAGATCAGGTACTTGATGTCTTCAAGAAGTTCCATGCCAGTGTTGAGAGAGAAACTGGGATGAAGTTGAAGGCCGTTAAAGCAGACAATGGTGGCGAATACCGGGGGCCATTTGAAGAGTATTGCAACTCTTATGGCATCAAGCTTGTGAAGACACCTCCCAAAACACCGCAGCACAATGGTGTAGCAGAGAGAATGAACAGAACCATTTGCAACAGAGTTGTTAGTATGCTCTCTCATGCAAAATTGCCGAAGTCATTTTGGGGTGAGGCAATGAGGACTGCGGTTGATTTGATCAATCTATCTCCTTCTACGGCACTTGATGGTGATGTTCCAGATAGAGTGTGGAGTGGAAAGAATGTGTCCTACAAGCACTTGAAGGTGTTTGGTTGCAAGGCATTTGTTCATGTGCCTAGAGATGAGAGGTCCAAGCTTGATAGCAAGACCAAGCAGTGTATCTTCCTTGGATATGGGCATAATGAGTTCGGGTATAGATTGTGAGATTTGAAGAACAAGAAGATCATAAGAAGCAGAGATGTGGTGTTCTTTGAAGACCAAACACTAGAAGACTTTGATGAGACAGAAAAGTCTAGTACTTCTACTTCTTCTTCTAGTGAGGTACTAGGTGGCCCGAGTACAGTTCCATTTGTCCATGCTGATCATAGGGGAGATGTGCATAATGGTAGTGATGATCAAGTTGCTCCTGAGTCAGATGATGTTCCTATGGTTGATAATGATGCACCGGAGCATGTTGATGTAGAGCCACCACCACAACCACAGTTGAGAAGATCATCAAGAGAGCCTCAACCGTCTACACGGTATTCATCCAATGAGTGGGTGATGGTCACAGATGAAGGAGAGCCGGAGAGCTATGAAGAGGCTTTGTCACTCGATGATAGAAGAAAATGGTTGGAAGCCATGCAAGATGAGATGAATTCTTTGCATGAGAACAACACTTATGAGTTGGTTGAGTTGCCAAAAGGGAGGAGAGCACTTAATAACAAATGGGTCTTTAGGCTAAAGACAGAAGAAAGTACTTCACAGCCAAGGTACAAGGCGAGATTGGTTGTGAAAGGATTTGGTCAAAAGAAGGGGATTGATTTTGATGAAATCTTTTCTCCCGTTGTGAAGATGTCTTCTATCCGGGTTGTCTTGGGTTTGGCTGCCCATTTAGATTTAGAGATTGAACAACTTGATGTGAAGACGGCGTTTCTCCATGGTGAGCTAGAAGAGGAAATCTACATGAAGCAACCGGAAGGGTTTGAAGTCAAGGGAAAAGAGAACCTTGTGTGCAAGCTAAGGAAGAGCTTATATGGTCTTAAGCAAGCTCCGAGGCAATGGTACAAGAAGTTTGACTCCTTCATGATAGATCATGAGTTCAGCAGGACTACCTCTGATCATTGTGTCTATGTCAAGAGGTACTCTGATGATACTTTTATTATCCTCTTGCTATATGTGGATGATATGTTGATTGTTGGCCATGATGCAAAGAAAATCCGAAGTTTGAAGAAAGCTTTGAGTGCATCCTTTGCAATGAAGGATTTGGGACCGGCAAAGCAAATACTTGGCATGAAAATCTCTAGAGACCGGAACAAGAAGAAATTGTGGTTGTCTCAAGAGAGATACATTGAGAAGATTCTTGATAGGTTCAGCATGAGCAAGGCAAAACCGGTGTGTTCTCCACTTGCAGCTCACTTTAGGCTTAGTTCCAAGCAAAGTCCTACAAGTGACCAAGAGAAGGAAGAGATGAAGAAAGTGCCTTATGCTTCAGCCGTGGGTAGTTTGATGTATGCCATGGTGTGCACTAGGCCAGATATTGCCTATGTTGTTGGTGTTGTTAGCCGGTTCATGTCTAATCCTGGTAAAGAGCATTGGTCGGCCGTGAAGTGGATATTGCGGTATCTCAGGGGTACTTCTAGTTTGTGTTTATCCTTTGGCCATGGGAGTCCGATACTTGAGGGGTATACGGATGCGGATATGGCAGGAGATGTTGATTCTAGGAAGTCTACTTCTGGGTTCATGATGACCTTTGCAGGGGGAGCCGTGTCATGGCAATCAAAGTTGCAGAAGTGTGTAGCATTGTCCACTACAGAGGCAGAGTACATTGCCCTGTCAGAGGGTGGAAAAGAAGTTATGTGGATGAAGAAACTTCTTGAGGAACTTGGTCTTAGTCAAGACAAGTTCGTTGTGCACTGTGATAGTCAAAGTGCCATCCATCTCAGTAAGAATCCTACCTTTCATTCAAGGTCCAAGCACATTGAGGTGCGGTATCAATGGATACGGGAAGCTATTGAGATGAAGCAATTATGTGTTGAGAAAATCCATACGGAGGATAATGGCTCCGATATGATGACTAAGCCACTACCGAAGGAGAAGCTTGTTTTTTGCCGGAAGCAAGCGGGCTTGGTAGATCCCTCCATGTGAGTTTGGAGGGGGAGATTGTTGGGTGGGTCCAAACACACATGGAGCCCACACCCATTTGGCAAGTCACACATGTGACTTAGAAAAGAAAAAAAAAGAGTGTGAGTGGCAGTGTGTGCGTGTGAGGCAGCAAAAAGAAAAGCAGCAGAAAATTAGAGAAGGAGAGGCAGAGAGTTGACGAGTGAAGAGGAAAGAAAAAAGAGTTATGCTCCTCATCTTTGCAAGTCTTGATCGGGTAGCAAACGGAGTCCGATCTTGATGAAATTTCAGTATGTTGTTCTCCTTTTCAAGCTCTACAAAGTGAACGGAGCTGATCGTTGAGAAGCTTCATGTTTCCGGGTATTAGTGTTATACCCATTTGGTGAGACCTACCCACTTCTCCTTTAATTTGTTGCTTGTAATCCACTAGTATAGTGATGAGATTGTTGTTGGAGCCAAGATATGTTGTTCTTGATGTTGTCTTTGATGTGTTAGCCTCTAGTTTTATCTAGGGAGGAAGATTGATTGTGAACCCATTATTAATTGTGATAGTGGAGATTGACGGACTTCGGTCCCGTGGTTTTTACCCCGTGTTGGGGGTTTTCCACGTAAATTCGGTGTGTTGTGGTTGTGTTGTTGCTTGCTGCTCATTACTTGATTGCTAGCATCGGAGTTGCTTTAAATTGATATCTCATTTTGATTACGCAAAGAGGGAAAATTAATTGACTGGGTTATTCCGCTGCGCATTTGATCCCGGTTAATTGTTGTTGTGTTGAATTGGTGTGAATTTCCCCAACAGTAATTAACTTTGCTAATTTTTTGTAATATTAATAGGCAAGGTATCTTAACTTCCCGCTTATATATATACACCGATCGAGACCAGCATCGGGTCAACATTAGCCTTCTTGGTGGACAAGAACCCATTATGCACGGCAGAGGTCCTATGCATGATGCCTCATAATAGAAATTTACAAGCCATCCAAAAAGACAGGACTCCAAGCGAAGATCACTTAATTTGCCATATATATGCTAGCTAGCAACAGGTAATATATAGTACTTGACAGGAACAAGGCAGCGAGCCCTATGGCCCCCTTTTTTTTTTTTTGACAATTGTCATATATCACATATGCTCTGCACTTTGATCATACTCTGGTACTCTGTACGAACATATGCTTACAAAACCATTTCCCTTTTATTATATTGCCGTATCATTCATTTGCACGTTTATATTCTCGTTCTTGTATGCTTCCAAACCTCTTTTGCACTTAATTTGTAGTTTACTAGAATATGTATATATGTATATATCTCCGGAGGGACACACATCAATATTATTGCCTTCATGATATTGTACATCCCACATATATCGTCACCTACAGCACTGCGTGTTCTTACGTATTCAATCAACTCTCATCTCTTACACTGAATTATAGTAACGTCTCAATTATATTTGGGATCTACCATGTCGTCTTTACTTTTCGCTACACTACTTTTTCGTGATATTTGACACTTTTGGAGCACTGCATATACTTCACATTGATGAAAGACTTATCCTGTGATGATGGAACCACAGGAAATCAGTCCAATCCAAATCTCCATCAAGAAATTACTCATTTCTGCTGGAAGAAAAGTTCTCCTTTTTTGCTTCACGTGACCTTTCATCTTTACCTCGCAATGAGGCAGTATTAATTAGTGCAAACTTATCCCATGAACATCTGCTTGTATACAATATATATGCAAGGAAAGGTTCTACCTCCAAGGAGCGGTGAAAAGGAGTAATATGGTCACCTTCGCAGATATGAATGTGGTGAGGCAATATTAGAAAGTAGAGAATTTCCAACCTCATACAATTGGATAATAGTCATAAATTATTGGAGGACGAACGGTAACATGAGAATCCAGATAACCATTGGGCGTTCCCGCGTTGGATACTAATGACAGGTTATTGGACAACATGATTATTTGGGGGTAACATGAAAATCTACGAGATCTGCATCATACTATGACATCCAAGGCCCACGCTCTCATTCTCTAACACTTCGAAATTAACTTTTGTGATTTTACTCCGCAATGAAGCTTTTTAATATAGATATCCATCGCTTTTCGAAATTCCTGAAGAACATGCATCTCTCTATAGACCGGTAAATATATTATGCAAGAATAAAAGATAAAGATATGACATTAAATTTGTATGTCTTAGTAATTCAAAAATAAATTTGTATGTCTTGCTGATGTTAACACATGCAACACTTTTGAGAAAAGAAAAATTGAATCTCTGGCCCATTTGTTGGTCCATGACATGTGATATTTATCAAATTTTCAATTTTTAAGTCTGCAAGATTTCATCAACGCATAACCGTACCTCGTTTCTAATGAAATAAAAGAAATTCAATAATTCATGAAAATTTGTGTCTTCCTTGCAGCGCCATGCATGCATGTATCTAGCCAGTCCAGAAAAGGATCTAGCTATAGTCCATGCCAAAAGGTAATAGCTTTATCCATCCATGCTATTATTTTCTTGGCCTATTAGATCTAGTTGTTGGGAGATTTTTCTAAGGCAATGTATATATATCTGAAAAATACTAGTGCATGCAGTCTCCGTTCATGTTCCATTTAACTCGAATATTTATCACATTGTTTTATTATATACTACGACGATGTTGTTGTTGCTTAAACCGAAGATAATCCCACGCCAATTTTCTTTAATTTGGACATGGAGTGGCAACGTTAATTATAGCATAGATGACAAACTTTAGCCATTTTGGACAAGATATAGACAGGTTTGCTCTTTTTGTGCTCGTGTCTACTAATCCAAATTAAAAAGTGCTCGCTTGCGTCAACATGACAATTTAGAATGATTAATCTAAGATTGAACATAGATTGGGTTAAAAATGTCACGAGCTTGCGATGTTTTCGAACGAAATTATATGAGTCCTTTGATTAATTAAGCATCGGGGGGGAATATTCAACCCAGACCAATACACCCAGCTAAACAGGTTTTGATGATTAATTTAAAGGACAAAAAGGACGTCGTGGAGGAGATGGATAAATCACATGGATACACAACTTATATAGATCAGATATATGAAGACAATAATTGAACCAGATACAAGCAGACTCCAATTGATATGACCTGGCCTGTGTTGATTAATTTTCTGAGATGATGGTCGAGACCAACCAAGCAACCAATATATACACATAGATACACGCTTATCACTTTGTGATAATTATTCCAGCCCTCTCATTGCACCTGGAAAAATCAATTTAATTTCTTCTTTTTTTCTTCAGGGTTCATACAAGACGATAACAATGCAATGGGTAGAGGAGTTTTTCATAATTAACATCCATTTGTGTTAGGTTTTAACGTGTAATTATGGCAATTGCAACAATTAATGTATAACAACAAACTCAGGATATAACCACGCACGTCATAATTCAAGAACAAGAGTTTTGAACGAAAGTGTTTTCACTAGACTTCAAAGATACGTAAATGAGAAATTTGACTAGCATTATCATCATCATCAGTCTCGTGTGCGATGCATGTATTGCAATTGTTTGGTCAACTTAATTTAGAACGTAGAATATATTGACCCCCTTAAAAAAACTTTAATACGACTTGGTTTGCTAGAAAGACTTTTAGATCATTTAACTTGCAAATTGATTACGTGATCTCTATCAATACCTCTTAATTACCACAATTTAGAGGACTCAGATTGATTATCCACCTTTGCTAAGTCTATCTTCTGATCAGAACGCTGCTATTTTTTACTAATAGACAACTAACGTGGATTCTCGATTCTCATGAACATTCTTATCGACAACTTTCCTATTATATACGGGCAGAAATGGCGAGTTGATTCCCCAGGATAGCGAATCTATATTTGCCTTATACTATCTTTTGTTGAACTTCTTAGTTCATGCATAGTAACTTGTCTTTCAAATAATTGATAGAGGATTTTTTTTAATCACAATAGAGGAAATTAACTCTATTAAGTCAAATCAAACGCCAGAGATGGCAGGTCAAGCCTAATTAACTTTTTCTCAGAAAATAATCTGCCGGATTCTGTTGACAGTTTTGATGACGATAATAAATATTTATTTGACCAAAAGGATCAACCGCCGTTTTAACACACATTACCAGTCAGTCCTCGACCATAAAGGAAATTAAGAAAATATATAAAAACATAAATTACCAGGATTTGTTTCTCTTCTCCTGTAAAAGGTAAAGTGTTTAACCATTTAGTTAATTATAAATCTCATACTATTAAGCAAGCAATCTCTGGACACAAACAAAAATGGAAATTAGAAATATTCACCAACTTGAACCTATGTCTAATAATTAGATTCACATTAATTATAAGACTCTTCAGTTTTTTCACTATCTATTGGGTTTGTAGCGGGTTGGCCGGGTCAGAAGTTTCGGGTCTAATCTAACAATTCGGGGCGGGTCTGTCTGGGTTTAATATAGGCAGCGATTATATGTATATATATAATAACGGTAGTTTAAGGTAAGTTAAGATTCCGGGGAGGAAGGATTAGTGGCAGGCGAGGGACATCATCATCGGTGACAAAGTTCAGTGTCCTGCCAAACCACTTTCCTTTTCCGTGCAAAAGAACAAAAAAACGAACCCTCAAAATCTCTTTTCACCATTTTCCTTTCCTTTTGTTCTTATTCCATGTAATGCAAGTGTATATGCTTGCTTTTTTCTTTTTATTTTTCCCTCTAAATCCATCCCCTTTTTGAAGAAGAGATCATCATGAAAATGATAAAAAGAGGAACAGAGGAAGGAGGGCCATGAAATGACGATATGATCATCATCATCATAGGATGATCATCACCCGAAAAGGAAGAAATGCCTGGGTTAGATGAGGTAAGTTACCTTCCTTCCTTCCCTCACGTCATTTCTTTTTTCCAGTAAAAAATCGGTTCTTTGCTTTGTTTCCATCTTCTTTTATCCATTTCCATATTTATGCATTTCCCTCCATTCGGTCCTTTTTATATTCTCACCGCTTTTCCTCCCTTTGTTTCCTTCCTTCGTTATTAGCTTCTGGTTTGTTTCCCTCCCTCCTTATTTTTTTCTTCTTCTGCCAATGTATTTTTCTATTTTGCACGAATTGCTGATTGTTATATTTTTTTTTTGTTGTAGTTCCTAGCTTAATCTATTCAATGATCAGGTAGTTTTGATATTGTTTTTGGGATTTCGGGTTTCTCTTATAAGGGTACTCTCTGTTTTGTGGAAAAGTGGAATTGGGATCTGTTTTTTCAGTTTTTTTAATGTCGTTTTCATGATGAACTGATTTTTTTTTTTGACCGTTTGGGTCTCTACAGTGTTGGCATTTAGGATCCTGCACCTGCCTGTGTTTTCTAACCGACGGTATTGTATTTTGGGTGAGTTTGATTTAGCAAAGTTGGAGCCTTGATTTGAAGATGGGGAGCTTGAGTGGAGACGAGGATCGGTTTTTTGATACCCGAGAGGACATCGCCTCGGTATCAGATTCTGGGTCTGATTCTCTGGAAAACCCGGAAGCTGATTTTTTTGATGGTATTAGTTCTTCCTTTGGCACTCTTGGTTATGAAGATTGGGATAAGAACCCGGATAGCATTGGAGAGAGGCGCAGTAATTTCCTCAGGTGGATGGATTTGGTTGATGATCTTAAGGCAAGTCAAGGTCTTGGTACTGTATCTTCTCGTGAACCGGATTTGGAGACTGATAGAATCACAGAGCAAAGTGGTGCGGTGTTAGGGTCGTCGTCGAGTTGTGATGAAAGGTTTTCCTCAGGCCAATCTTCAGTATCGTTCTGCTCTAGTGATGCCCATGAGTTGATGGATGGGACTCGGGAGGAGGAGTACCCGGTGTGTAGGATTAGGAATTTGGATAATGGTGCAGTGTTCATTTTTGATGGTGACGGCCAGGATAATTTGTCTGGAAGGATTCGGGAAGTGGGTTCTGATCGATTATTTACGGTTGCCGAGTTTGAGAGGAGTCTGGGGCTATCGACTCTAGTTCAGCGAGTGATGAGGAGAGATGATGGAGAGGCATCCAGTTGGAGTGCTGTGAGAAAGACTGTGAAAATGGGATGGTTGAGGAGATTAAGTGTTGCTGCTTGTGCTGTTCGTAGGGAAATGGAAGGTGCTCGTATCAAACACATTGGTTCCTCTACTGTTGCACGTGCTAGGAATCCAGTTGTGAGGGTTAAGACTTACAAGAAGAAATCCAAGGAATTGTCAGCTCTTTATATGAGACAAGAAATTCCAGCCCATGAGGGTTCAATTCTGACGATGAAGTTCAGTCCCGATGGCCAGTACCTTGCAAGTGGCGGTCAAGATGGAATTGTGCGTGTATGGAAGGTTATGGAATCAGAGAGATCAGATGATTTTGACATCCTTGATAGGGGTACTTCATACTTTGCTGTTAATAATCAGTCTCAATTAGTTCCTCTTCCTTTGCAAAGAGAGAAAAAGGGCAAGTTCAGGAGTCCGCAGACAACATCGGATTCAACCTGTGTCATCTTCCCTCGGAAAAAATTTCAAATATCAGAGAAGCCAGTCCATGAATTCTATGGGCACAGTGGAGACATCTTGGACCTCTCTTGGTCAAAGAATAAGGTTAGCAATTGCTTAGAAGTTGTCCAGATTATCTGAAATGAGTTCATTTCTAATTTCCTTCTCTACTTGCAGTGTCTCCTGTCATCATCTGTTGATAAAACTGTTCGCTTGTGGCAAGTGGGACGGGACGAATGCTTGCAAGTATTTTCCCACAGCAATTATGGTGTGTTTCCCGTTTCTTCTGTCTCCCTTTGTTAAGATCGTATGTGTATGTAGTTCTTACGAGTTAGATTGATGGATATCTTTGGATATTTTGATGCTATAGGCTCTAATTGCTCTATTGTCATGCCATTTTATTACGCAGTTACATGTGTTCAATTTAATCCTGTGGATGAGAGTTACTTCGTCAGTGGTTGCCTTGACGGGAAAGTGCGCATCTGGACAATTCCTGGATGCCAAGTGATTGACTGGACTGATATGAGAGAAATAGTTACGGCTGTGTGTTTTCGACCTGATGGAAAGGTTCGGGGATGCCTTTTTTGGGGTTTTCTTTAGTTGGATGTCAGAAATCATAAAATTTACCATCTCATTTTCATGCAGGGTGGAGTCGTTGGCTCCTTTAATGGAAATTGTCGCTTTTATAATTGCTCAGGTATGCCATTCCTCATTGCTTCGAACAATTGGTAAACCTTGAGCAAGTTTGACGATTCTTAAGGTGGCTGCTTGTCCCTGCAGTCATGGCTTTCTAATATGTTCACATTTTTCTTATGGAGAAACTGTTTTCTCTGCATTTTGTCTTCCGGTATAACTAGATATTCTTTTGGTCCTTTGTGGCTAGTTATTTAGTTATAGTGCACATTTGGTTAGAACTAGTGAGCCATTCACATCTCAGAACTCCGATCGCCCATCTGATTTGATTAGTAAATGTAGTAAAAGGAATGCATCCTTGATAGTTGATATGTATGGCATATTATGATGCAGGTGGCTTAACTGGTGTATTTTGCATGGATCAGATAATCGTCTCCTGATGCATGAACAATTTTGCTTGAAGAGGAAGAAGAAGTCAATATCAAAGAGGATTACTGGCTTTCAGGTCGTTGTCTTTTCCTTTCTGCGTTTCACCTTCTACGATCTGAACTCATTTTCTATGTCATTTAATGACGTTGGCATTCCTGCTCTACAGTTTTTTCCAAGTGATCCAACCAGATTAATGGTCACTTCTGCTGATTTTAAAGTCCGAATTCTACATGGGGAAGATGTGATCTGCAAATATCGAGGTTGTACCTTTGGTTTGATGATGATGATCATGAGAATCCTCTTATGAGAACACCAGCTAACCTTTATCAGTGCATCACATGCTTTTCCTGCAGGCATAAAAAGTGCTGGAAACCAAGTATCCGCATCATTCACCTCAAATGGGACTCATATTGTTTCAGCAAGTGAGGATTCCAGCATCAACGTCTGGAACTATATAAACCAGGACAAGTCTGTACCTCGGGTGAAGAAAATTTTATCTTGTGAGCGTTTCTTCTCAAAAAATACATCAGTTGTCATACCCTGGTGTGGAATGGCAAGTGAGAACTCTTTTTCCTCATCTATATCCGATACATCCCAATGTAGTGAGGAAAGAAGATCACCACAATCTGGGTTGATTGAGCGTTCACATTTCAGATTGCCTTTTTCATCACCTGATCGTTTCTCAATGAGCCGTAGGTTTTTCTCCGACTCTCTGTCCAAGGGTTCTGCCACCTGGCCAGAGGAAGAACTTCCTCCAAAGCCATCAACTATCTCGTCTGCAAAGTATAAGTCACAGTACAAATTTTTGACCAAGTCCTGTCAGAGTGCACATAGTTCTCCTCATGCCTGGGGTTTGGTAATTGTCACTGGTGGATCCGATGGACGAATAAGGTCGTTTCAGAATTATGGATTACCAGTTCGCTTGTAGTTTTATCAGCATTCAACTGATTTACAGGAGAAACTCTTTCTGTGGAATTCATCTTGGACTTTGGCCAAAGGCAAAACGCAGGGTTCATCATGGAGCAGCCTTGTTGAATGAGGTACACAGCAAAGACCATCAGTTTTTAGTGATTTATCACAGTTCATAAACTTTGTCTACATCAAGGACATGGCTGGCGAATGGTCAACCATGCCATTTGTTAAGATGTTAAAAAAAAAAGAAATGATCTTGGCTATTTGGCTAACGGCTAAGATCTCTTGGCATTGTAACGACTGAATCCTCTCCCAGCTGCTTTTGACATTTTGTCTGTTGTAAAATCTAGTTCGGCCTGGTGTCAATGCGCAATTGGATTGAACTGGATTTGCCATCCAATGTATATACCATTCTTTAATTTATATAAATCGGTATGATGGGTGGCTGCTTACCTCACCAAAATTGTAGATGTTGTGGAGGAGGGCCTAGGCTTATTATGTATTTGGTTGTATAATTGAGAGGTTTTGTTGGGTTTTTTTTTCCTGGTTTCATACTTTCATTATCTAAAGAGGATGAGAGGGAATCCAGGTTGGTGGTAGGGGGTTGCCTATGAGAACTTTGTGGGGGATTTTCGCCTCTCATGATTTGCTTAATGGTTAAATAATTGCCTCGTTTGGCTGCCTAGTGGTGCTTTTTAATGGTTTGGGCCTTTTGTCGGGGGACCCCACCTTCATATTCTACAGGATTGAAGTCATTTTCATCAGAGCTTATCAATCTATCTCCTCGTATTGCGCCAGGTTTGGATCTTTGGTTTCTACTGCCACTGAACAAAAACCAAAGAGTTTGGCGTGGGAATTGTTAAAACAATGCTTAGATTTGCTTATATCATCCTTAAGCCTTGTCATGTCCCCATCTGAGATAATAATGTTAAAGCAGTTCCTGTTTTCTTTTGTTGTAACAAATGAAGAAATGTTTTAGATTGAGGCTTCTGTTATAAATAAATTATGATGAATGTCATTGTTACCGTCCAGTAAAATTTATTTTTATCATATTCGAATTTACCTCCGGTAAATACTTTACTCATACATCAAACTTCTATTTGGAATTATCTCTTTGGCTAATTATCCTCCATAATTCCATTTGTCATAATCCTAATATCATCTTCCTTTACCTAACATCTTTTTGATTTTATCCTTTTAAATTAATCATATTTATTTGTTTTTATCCTCCCATTTCTAACTATAAATATCCCTTCATTTCTTCACTTTCATATACTTACATCCCTACCATAAGATTACTCTCTTCATTTCCATACACATACACCTCTCCTCTTCATCTCCCTTCATCTATATTTTATTAATCTTCATTATTACTATTACTATCAAAGTTGTATTATTTCTATTAATGGTGTATTACTTCCATCAAGGTTAGATTATTACCTTGATCAAGCTTGTATCATTCCATCAAGAAGTGAATTTCTCCCCCAATTTTATAACACGTTATCAGCACTTGTTTCTATTCTATTAAGGTATTTATTTCTAAAACTTTTCTTATTACTACTTTCATCCTTTCTATATATGTTATATATTCCTTATTATTATGCTATATATTACTGCTGAAAGATTTATCGAGTAAGCATATTTTATATTTTTATTTAAATTATGATTGGGCTATTAAAAGGCCCATGTATTAGTATGATATATTATATATTACTGCTGAAAGATTTATCGAGTAAGCATATTTTATGTTTTTATTTAAATTATGATTGAGCTATTAAAAGGCCCATTGCATTTAATTTTTCGCTTTAATTTCATTTATATTTCGCTTGGGCTCATACAAGGCCCATCACATTTAATTTGCATCTATTTATTTTTAATTGGGCTAATTAATAATAGGCCCATGATTATTTATTTTATTTAAGTCTTTTATTTCCTTAATTTTGGAATTATGTTAATGTTACAAATATTGGAAGCCCTTAAAATTTCCGGAAGAAATTTGTTATGGGCATTGAATGCATTTAAATGCAAATCGTCTCGAAGACGCAATAAAAGAGAATATAAAGCAAAGACTGGATGTCTTACTGCTAAAAGATCCCGTAGATCTTTGAGGAAAATTGAAGAAAAATATGCCCACCAGAAGATGAATATTATACGATCACCAGAAGACGGATATTGTTCTTGCTTACCCTGAAGGCGCAAGTCATTTTTTTTATTGAAAGCTTTTGTTTTATGTTCTATTTAATTATTATTTGTTATATTCTATTTTATTATGTTTACTTTACTGTTATTGTAATCGTTTGTAGAATAACGGCTTAGGCATTTGTCCTGGAGACAATGCAAGTTGACATCCAAGGGGGAGAGTTATATTTGTGGATGTCAACTATTTTACATAACATGTACAATCTCAAAAATGAGAAAAAAATTTATATGCTCCAGAAGAGCATAAGTTTAAATATGTTCTTGAAGAATGTATACTTTACTATGATCTAGAAGATCATATATTTACGCTCTGGAAGAGCAAATACTCTTAAAAAGTACAAAAACTCCCACTTACAGTAATAAAAGAAATTATCATGGATCCCGTCAGATTGACTCTGCTCTATTCCCTGAAGCGAATAAGACAGTATAATTAATTGTGCCTGTGGCCGTGAATGAGATTATAATGGCAAGGCTAAGGGAAAACATGTAAGTTTCCCTAGGCTATATGACATTCATATAAAAACGGATATATGCAGCGGAAGACAAGGGAAACAACCAAGAACACATGTGAAGCTAGTAAACCATATAACAATTTTACTTACTTGTAGTGTTAGGATCTTTCACCTAAGCCGGTAACCGAATCAGTAAGAGCAAGAAGAAGACCTGCTCCTCTACGGTATCCAC
>JAKUCV010007640.1:0-20242 GCA_028386065.3 Turnera subulata
TATGCACAACGAGCTAATCAGGGGCGCAAACGTGTGAGGTTTGAGCCTGGCGATTGGGTTTGGGTGCACTTTCGGAAGGAGAGGTTTCCTAAACAAAGGAAATCTAAGCTGGATCCGCGTGGCGATGGTCCTTTTCAAGTTCTTGAATGCATTGGTGACAATGCTTACAAGATTGATCTGCCAGGTGAGTATGGTGTTAGTGCCACATTCAATGTTTCTGATATTTCTTCCTTTGACACTGCAGGTACAGATTCGAGGGCGAATCCTTTTCAGCAGGGGGGGAATGATGCGGACATGAATGTGGGCACTCAGGGAGCTGGCGAGTTGGTGATTCCTACGGGTCCAATGACACGGGCTCGGTCCAAGAAGATCAAAGATCAGCTGCAACAACAAGTTCAAGCACTTTTGAATATTGAGTTGTTGGAAGATCGAGTGATCAAGCTTGAAGAGGAGCTGAAGTTGAAGCCCATCATCCTACTGTCACTTATCTGGGCTTAGTCGACATTGATCAGATGTCGTCATTTCCATTTACTTTCATTATGTTCTAGTATCCGATTTTATTTGATTGGAACAATTAAATCAGCATGCTTTTATTATTATTATTATTATGTTGGGTCAAGTCCAATATTAATTAGTTGATTAATGTGGGCTTAGTTATTTGGGTTTGATTAATGTCCAAGTTATGTGGGCTCAATTAAACTCCTAGTCCAATTAGGGTTTACTGTAGCGCGTCGGTTACTGTAGCTAGGGTTTACTGTTCACGTCGGTTTACTGTAGACGGTTTAGGAATTCTATAAGTATGGGTTCTATGAGTCTGTTTTGAGGCAGAATATTGAAGATAATAAAAGTTCAGATAAACTTTGATATTCTCATCACAAGAGTGGATTCTCTTGCTTGTTTTATTTTAGGGATTTGTTTACAATTGCAGGTAGTAATATTTGCTTGTGAATTCGAATTCCTTTGTGCTTAGTTCTTTGTTGTCTAGCATCGAGAGATTAGGAGGTGGAGGGGCTTCTGCGTCCATCTGTTGCCTAGCACGAATTGCTGGAAGGTGAAGATCGACAGTGCATAAAGAGTGCACGATTGGTTGAGATTTGAGGTCGGGACAATCATAGATACGGAGGTGCTTCTAGGACCGGCTAGGTGTGTTGCCGTATCACCTCCTAAAGAGTGGAAAAAAAAATTACAGCCAAACTTTATTTCACATGCCAGATAAGGGGAAGGCTACCATGGAAAGAATGAAAATTGTACGAAAAATCAATGGAAAAGGAATCAAGGTGGAAGCTGTTAAAGCCTTTGTAAAGATAATGGAGAAATATCTGAAACATCAAGGAAAAGGCTTTGCTCCTCCCAATTATTATTTTGCATTCATGACATCTGCATTTTCCCTCATTATATATCATGCACCGTTACATATACGAATCCTAGAAGAATCTTGTGATATGTGTGCATATCATATATTAAATGGGAGCATAAAATATCCTTTTCGCCAAGCATTTAGTTAAAGATCATGCATGTTCTTTATAGTTTTAGCTTATTTTCCACTAGTATTGCTTTCACTTATTAGTTTCTGCTTTCAGGTACCTTTTGTTGCAAAATGATTTGATTTTTGAAGAATCGAAGCCCTTTATGGAATTCTGGAAGATTTTTAGCCAATTCGTGAAGATTTCCTAGCGATAAGTGCTCAACGGAGTCACACCGTTGAAACCCGTGGATCAGAAACCTGGTGCTTTATAAAGTTGCATCAAAAGAATTCTTGCTGGCTAATTAATAGGAGCCACCGACTTGGTGAAACTCTTAGGAAAGAAAAGAGAATTTGCTGTGTCAAGAAAAGAAAGGAGTCCTAGAATATTAATTCCTAGATTCTAGTTGTCTAAGCTAACTTCTAAGAATTAAAGTTAGGGCTTCCAAGTAATAAAAAACCAACGTCGGCTACAATAGAATTATTGGGGATTTTTCACTTGTTGACAGCAGCAACTTGAAGGCAGAGAGCTTTTTGTGGAGTTCTTGCTAGGTTTTTTTGTTTTCGTTTTGTCATGAACAATCCTCTATGTTTATTTTATAGCTATGAACTAAATCCTTCTTTCTAGATCATAAGGGATGCAGCTACTTGATTTCTTTTATGGTTTAATTACTCCCCGAACAATTTTCTTATTCATGTTCTTGATTGATTTGTATGTGCTTTATTCAAGGTTTGAGACTGGCCATCTTCAATTCTTGCCTTAGGATTTAAACCAAGTACCGACAAGACAAGTTTAATTCTGGAAAAATATAAATCAACCTTAATCTTGATACTGAAAGGTAATAAATTATTGTGGATTAAGTAACAACACAAAACATCATTGCTCTTAGGAATAGGTTTGATCCACGACAGTGGTAGAATTGACCTCTGAGACGAAATTAATTTCACCTTAGGTTGTTACCCATCAAGAAAACGAGTAAAAGGTTGTAGATTTTTAGTGGACATTGTCGCCCCATTCGCAAACATGGAACAGAGTCACCCTGTTAGCAGAATCTGGAGGATAGTTAAGGCATAAAAGGATAGAGTAGTAAATCCCAATTGATCTAGACCTTCTTTAATCTGATATCTTCATATTATTTACGGTTTGATATTGTTTATTTTACTGTTGAATCGCAATTTCAATTTATAATCTCCAATTCATCAATATTTTTACTATTTTCAGCCTAACCGAGTGAGTCTGTTGATTAGTTATTTTGCCTAGTCCATGTGGATACGACCTTGTGTGCTACTGCAGTCTGTGCGCTTGGAGATTTGACACATCAAGTTTTTGGCACTGTTGCCGGGGACTAGCGTCAAATAATTAATTACTGATTTATTTCTTTAGGCTTTTATTTGTGTTTTACCATCTCTTTTTCTGAATTTCAGGTTTCAGCACTATATGAGCTCAGGAACTCTCAGCCAGAATCCCAAACTCATCTCTGTTGCTGACCCTGAATCACTCCTATGATCTAAGTCACAAGACCTGGAAGAGGCTCTGAACAGTGCCACTCCGTCAGGAACATCTGCGACAGAGAAAGTAAAAGAGGGAAAAGAAGCATTGGCTCTTGTTCGTGTTCCAATGGTGGACGAAGAGAATGAGCTGGACATTGTGCCCATGAATGAGCTGCTGGCACGTGGGATTGAGAGCAGGAGTTATCCCATTGACCATGCGGAGATCACAGTAACTCAATACGAGCTGAAACCGGGCCTTATTCAGCTTGTAGAAAATCGAGCTTTTGGTGGCTCACCATCGGACCGCATCAGCACTTGCACAATTTCCTCCAATATTGTGACACTGTCAAGATCAGGAACTATAGTGATGATGCCAAGTGGCTCCGCCTGTTTCCATACTCATTGAAGGATAAGGCTCAAAAGTGGTTGTCTAGCTTTCCTATCCACTCTTGGTCCGAAATGGAGACTACATTCTTGAAAAAGTATTTCCCAACGGGCAAGCAGACTCAACTTTGGTTAGAGATTCAAGGATTCAGGCAAGAGAAGTGATGAATCCCTCAAGGAAGCTTGGGATAGGTATCAGGATTTGATTGCAAGGTGCCCGAATCACTTTGTTTGACCATTGGTACTATGGCAAACTTTTTATGATATGGCAATGCCTGCAGGGCAGTGTACTTTGAATTCTATTGTAGGGGGAATTTCTTGACTAATAGGAACCCACCTGGTGTCCTACAGCTTGACATTGTTCAGAAAATCGAAGCGGGAATGTCAGCCATGCAGCACCAAATTAAGGAGATGGGCAGAAAATTCAACAAGATGATGGTCAAATCTGTTGCAGAAAGCTTCATGAGATGCGAAGCCTGCAATGTTGCTCATTCATTCTAAGATTGCCCGCAATTGATGACCGAGGAGGGAAACTATATCAATAGGCAATCGGTTCCATACCAGCAAGGGGGCAATTAATATTATCAGCAGCCTTGACCGTATAATCAGGGGCAGCAAGGCTACCAAAGAAACCAACAGCAAAGCCCCCTTCAGGACATGATGAGCATGCTCAAGGCTATCATGGATTCTCAAAACAAGTTGGCGGAAGATGTGCAACAAATCAAGGCCCACTAAAAAATGCTTGACAACCAGAAGGGCCAGCATGCCTAACAACTCAAGAACACTCCAGGGAAGCTACCAGGTCAGCCAGAAAAAAATCCCAAGGAACAACGCAAGGCCGTTTCTCTGCGTAGTGGCAAAGAACTACAACCAATGCTACAGAGTGACCCTGTTCGCCAACCTGCAGTAGAAAAGAATGAAGAAACTGGTTCGGCAACTGAAAAGTAGTAGCCACAGACATCTAAACGGAAGGGAAAGGTTGAAGAAAAGATAGAAGTGCAGCCATATATGCCTCCTCTTCCATACCACGAAGTTTACAAGAATACCAAGCTTGACGCCAAATTTTGGAAGTTTGTGGAGATGTTGAAGAAAGTGTGCACTAATCTCCCCTTTATGGAGGTGATTAGTGAGATGTCGAGCTATGCTAAGTTCTTGAAAGAAATTGTGCCGAAGAAAAGAGCCATTGAAGATGCTGAGATGGTGCCCATGACCGAAAAGTGCAGTGCACTCATCTTGCAAAAATTTCCAACAAAGAGGAAGGACCCAAGGAGTTTTTCAATTCCTTGCATAGTTGATACTATGTAAAATGACAAAGCTTTGTGTCATTTAGGGGCAAGTTTCAGCTTAATTCCTTTGTCCCTTGCTAAGAAAATGTCAATTGGAGACTTGAAATCAACCAGGATGACCTTGCAGCTTGCTGACCGAAGCATCAAATATCCTATAGGGATAATGGAAAATGTCTTAGTTCGGGTTGGAAACTTGGAAATTCCTGCAGATTTTGTGGTGATGAAGATGGAGGGTGATTCGGAGACTCCCATATTGGGGAGACCTTTCCTTACAACTGCAGGATCTATGATTGATTGTGTGTAAGGAAAGCTGACCCTCAAGGTTGGCAATGATTTAGTGGAGTTCAACATTCCAGAGGTTTCCAGAAACCAATTCAGTGCAAACATGTGCTATAGAGTTGATGCATTAATAGACATGGTAGCACAAGAAATTGACCAAGCAGTCCCACTCTGTGACCCAATCAGTGCACTATTGACTTCCCTTATTGATGGTGCAGAACAAGAGGAATAGAAGCTCCAGAATATACTTGCTTGATCCAAGGGGACATATCAGAAACTATCCAGCAAGTTTATAAGCTCGAGATTCTGTCACAGAGTGACCCTGTTGATGACCATGACCTGAAACAAAGTTTCCAACCAGTGGTCCAAGTCCTTTCATGGAGTAGTAAAATCAATTGATGGTGAGCTTTAACTATTCAGGGTCGGTGGACAATTATTTAAGCCGTATGATCCAGGAGAAATAGTAGACAACAGAGTGACTCTGTTGCTCCGAGACCCTCCCACTACTTAAACGGAAGGGAGTCCACCTAAGAAGACGTTAAAGAAGCGCTGCTCAGGAGGCAACCTGAGAGTTTAAGAGGTAATATGTCAATTTATGCAATTTTCTTTTGTATTTAATTTTATTTTGTAGAAATTAAAAAAAAACAAAAAAAAGGGGAGAAAGAGGAGAGACATGACACAAGGGCATTGGAAAAATCAGTAAAGGAGCACTTCACCAGCAGAAATTCCAGAGAAGCATTTCTTTTCCTTATATTATATTCTCTTTTATTTTTGTTGTGCTATATTTGGTGTTTCTTTGCATACACTTTATAATACACGGACACCCCTATTCAACAGAGTCACTCTGTTCGCGTTTTAGTGTTCTGCATTGTGATCCTTAGCCCACCCATTCCCACCCTTATCTATTACACATGCTAATTTTTAGGTTTGGGGGTGTCCTTTCTGTCATGCGCTTGCTCCCTTATTGCTTTTTGTGTTTCTTCTTTGTTTGTTGCTTTCTACCCCTTTTTGGTGTTTATTTTTGTCTAGTGAGGACACTGTTCTGTTTAGGTTTGGGGGTGCAAATTTGCAAGCAAAACGATGCAATGGCTAATAAGTCTCGGGGTTGTGCCAATCCCCTAGAAAAAAAGGTTTTAACTCCTAGTAGAGTCAGAATATTTGAAAAGAGTAAGCATTCGCTCATATGGATTGAACAACAAAATCAAAAATCGATGAATTGCATCAAGATGGCGCCGGTGGTCATGTCTACACTTGGCGGTCATGGTGCTTTGTCCACCGCCTCATGGCAATCATATCGTGCACTGACGATCATCTATAATCATTCCGAGCCCAACTCGGGTTTGGAGTCCAATTTTTTATGGGAGAAGTAATTTATCGACTTTTAACCCTTATAAAAGAAACCTGAGACCTCTGGGGACGCCCACAAACATCTGAGAGCAGAGATTTAAGTACTAGAACACCATGGGTGACGAATTTCATGCTAAAGTGCAAGCTTGAATGAAGAGTATCTCCAAGGCCATTCAATATGATTTCTTGGATCTGAAGAGATTATTCAATCTGAGGTTTGTCCAAGTACGACCGGAGTTGATTGAGGTTGCAGCCGCATTTTGGGATAGGGAGAACCATGCTTTCCGCTTCGGTTCAAAGATGATGGAGCTATGCCCAACGGTGGAAGAGTTTGACTCCTTCCTTGGGGTTACTACCAGTGGTACCGAAGATAAGCTCACCGGGGAGACTAAGAAAAGGAAGATCATTGCTGCATCGTGCAATGCTCCATACAAGAAGAGTGTGAGTTCATATCTCTCTTTATCCAAGAAGTGGATGGATGTTCTTTTGATAGATGAGGAATTTATCGACATAGAGCCTTTGATCGTCTTGTTTCATGTGGAAGGAGATGAAACTCTCCAAAATCCTTGGCATGAGAGGAGGAAACGGGTCCTATCCTTCGTCATGGTGAGTGAATTTCTACTCAAAACCCGTCCAGGCATGGGTCACATTATGATTGGTGAGTATGTTGAACAACTATACAAAGGAGACAGCATTATTCCTCTAGTGGTGGGCGAGACCCCGAATGCACTGCATGCTCTTGCGGATGACTTGAACGGACCGATAGGCGGCTCTTCATTGCTTCTTCAGATGTGGCTATATGAACATCTCAAGATTATTGAACAACCAGTATCCATGAAGTATACCTCAGCGGGGTACTCGACAAGACGCCGACTACTAAGTTATTGCGACCATGAAGGAATGGGTATCCTATATGCATCATTTATCATCGGATGACATCACATGGCATTGTGATTGGTTAAAGCTCACACGCATGGCAAGGAGTACTTTCGGATTAGAGGTTGTACTACTACCCGGTATCAAACAATCTACACACACAACCCAATGCGGTTTCTGAGACAGATTGCTCAAGCACAATCGGTTCCTTTTATGATCACCCCCCCTATCCAAGGGATTATGGATGATAAGCTAGTCGGGATTATCAGCATCGAGTGGGAAGCACCCACTTGGATTGGCGTTGGGTCACGCGTATTGGAACTCCCTGTTCCAAAGAATAATGATTGGCTAATTAACACTACCCAGCCATTAGAGAAGTTGCTCTATGCTAGGCATCAACAAATCATAGATGATCCTAAACCTTCTCAAGCTGAGCCTGTGGGACCTACTGAGTCAGAAGATGAAGATAATGACAAAAATTGGAGGCATAAACACCCTAGGCATTAGAATTTATGACAACAAGCGTTATTTTGATTCATGAGTATGCATAATGGCAATGAAACCAAATAAATTCCAATTTTTAGTCAACTTGGGAACTTTTATTAATGTGATAAAAAGAGATCAAACCTTTACATGCTTCCTACGTATCTGTGCTTTTTTTTTTCTTAGAGAATCAGGGCTACGTAGTTCTTTGTACAACACTTAGAGCGCTACACATAGTATTTCTTGAGTTGGTCCATGTTGACCGGGTCTTTGAACTCGTTCCCGTCTAAATCTCGAATTCTTGTTGCCCCTCCAGGAAGGACTTGCTTGATGACGTATGGCCCGGACCAATTAGTCTTGAATTTGCCCCTAGGATCATGCACTGGCTGCGGTATCTCCTTAAGCACAAAGTCGCCTTTTTTCAATCCTCGAGACTTGACTCTTTTGTTGAATGCATGCGCAATGCGTCTCTGGTATCCTTGCACGTGGTACAAGGCTTGTAAACGCTTTTCGTCAAGCAATGTTAATTGGTCCAAATGTTCTTGAATCCATTCAGTTTTCAAAATCATGCTCTCACGAGCCACCCTTAGAGACTGAACTTTGAGTTCCACAGGAAGAACGACTTTCATGCCATATACAAATGAATATGGTGTAGCACCAGTAGATGAACAGATAGATGTGCGATATCCCCACAATGCCAACGGTAACTTCGCTGACCATTCCCGATGTGTAGTGAGCATCTTCTTGATGATCGTCTTGAGGTTCTTGTTAGCAGCTTCAACAGCTCCATTGGTTTGAGGTCGGTAAGGTGAAGACTTGTGATGATTGATGCCGTAGCGGATACATAGCCTCTCTACATCAGCTTTGAAGTGGACACCGTTGTCAGATATCAACTCGAAAGGAATGCTATATCGACAAATGATGTTGTTACGGATGAACTTGGTGACTTTTTTGGCATTGTGAGTAGCATACAACTCAGCTTCGACCCATTTGGTAAAGTAATCTACGGCCACAAGAATGTACTCATGACCGTTGGAGGATTTAGGAGAAATTTTGCGAATTATGTCAATACCCCAGGTAGAGAACGACCAAGGTGATGATAATGGTGTTAATGGAGACGGTGGAAGGTGTTGCAATTTGTCGTGCACTTGACATGTATGGCAAGTTTTGGCGTGCTTGGCACAATCAGCATCTATGGTGCACCAATAGTATCCCAATCGTAGGATTTTCCGAGCTAGCATGTTTCCACCCATGTGTGGGCCTTCATCCTCTCCATGCACCTTTTCCATGATTCTTTGAGCTTCATTGGCATCAACGCATCGTAGATGGATCCCACTAGCATATCTTTTGTATAACTTGCCAGCACATACAATGTATCTGGTGGCAAGTTGTTTCAAAGTTCTTCTTTCCTTGCTAGTTGCGTGATCAGGATAAGATCCATTAGACAAGAAGTTGTATATGTCAGTGTACCAACGTTGCCCCTCGGCATTCGATATGCTTTGACTATAAGAAGATTGATCCATCTCGGCTATAGTGAATGCCACAATCATCTCGCGATCAGTACAGATAGTATGGATGAGGTCTTTGAACCATGGTTTTGGCATCATAGTCTGTCGGTGGAATGATGGCTCAATAGTCTTTTGTATGGCAATAGGCAAGATGATTGCATTTCTGGGCATACCTATCATGGACGCTAAAATGGCAAGGGCATTGGAAAATTGGTTATTCCTCCTCGGGACACATTGGAAGGCTATCTCTCCGAACATGGCGGCTAACGTCTGTAGGTACTCATGATAAGGAACCAGCTTGTCTTCTTTGATCTTCCACTCTCCCGTGACTTGAGATATGACCACCGCAGTCTCCATACACTCGGATTTTCCAAATTCCAAGGTTAAGTGTAGTTTCTAACCCAATAGTGCATGCTTCATATTCGGCTATGTTGTTGGTGGCCTCAAACTCGAGTTTGCAAGATAAAGGATAGGTGACTTTGTTGGGTGAGATAAGGATGATGCCGGCTCCAAATCCACTTCTTTTTCTTCATCTAGCTTGTGTACTTGCTTGGCAGGTAGACACAATGTACTTCCTCGGATTGTCACAATGCGTCCATTGTGTGGGAACTTGAGCATTTGATGCAAGGTGGTTGGCACGGCCTTAGCTTGACGTAACCAAGGTCTCCCCAGTAGCAATTGACACAATGTCTAGAACTTGAAATTCAATAGGGAAGACAACGGGGCCAAAATTAACCTCAAGGATTATAGTACCAAGGACTTCTCTCTTCACATTGTCATAAGCTCGGACAGTTTGTCTTGATGGTATGAAGTCACTTGGTGCCAAACCAAAGACGTTTCCAACTTTCAAAGGACATACATTTAAGGTCGATCCATTGTCAAATAGGATCATAGGAACTTGATTTCTTTTAACATGCACCGTGATGTAAAGTGCATCCGTGTGCTTGTCTTTATTTGATATTAGGTCCTTATCAGAAAAGGTAATAGTACTCTCCATACTTGCTATGGCCATGATTTCTCCCAACGCATTTGGAGCAGTGTCACTAGGTACTTGTATGTCGCTTAAGAGTTGAAGCATCTTCTCCCTATGTGGGCGTGAGGTCATAAGCAATCCCCATATGGTGACATTTGCTTGAGTCTTCTTCAATTGCTTCAAAAGTGAATCCTCTTCGGGTTCATTAGGAATCTTAAGAGGCATAATAGGATTATCAGCTTCAAGGTCAATTGGCTTGGTAATTCGTCCCGACCTTGTGATGGCATCAATTTCATCGTCTAGATCCACATAGTCATTGAGGTCAATGATCATCACGCATTCCAATTCCTTCATGGAGTGGATAAACTCGGAAACATCCAAGGGATATTCTTCAAAAATGCCGCTAATGGTGCCATGTGAAGGCAAGGAATTTATCTTGGTATTTGGCTTAGTCGGAGGAATAAGCTTCCTTTGGTCGATCAAATCTTGTACTAAATGGCGTAGATGGAAACAATCATCGGTGTCATGGCCCTTGGAATGATGATACTCACAGTACTTGCTTTGGTCACCTTTGAGGTTAGGAGTGGCCGGTGGTTCTAGTGGCGTTATGGAATTTGAGCTATGCATATCTTCAAAACCTTGCTAAGTGGCATAAGCAATCGGATGAATTTCCTCTTTGTGCCACCTAGTTGGATTGGTGTAATGGATGCCACATTGTTCACTTCTGCCGATTTCTTACTGGAGCTATTCGTCCCATAATTCTTTCTTTGAAAAGAATTCTCACTTGAAGTGATACAACAACACTACCAGAACAAAGCTAGATAGCACCTCCGATTCAATCGAGTCACCAAGATCAGAAATCAATTCAACCAAAAGCTTTAGTGATTACCTCTATCACCTCAAAACACAACAAAGGCGTTAAGCAACAATAGAGTAATAAACACAAGGAATCTTGTAAACGCCACAAGCAATTCAATTACTTGATAAGTAAACACAATCCCTAAAATAAACAAGAGAGAAATCCATCTAACTTGCAAAACAAGATTTAAGAGAACCTCCAACTTTATTAGCAAAATAGCTATCAATAAACAATATTCATCATCTGTCCAAAATATGAACCCGAAGGGTCTTATTTATACTAGTCTAATACTAAACCCTAATGGACTTGGAGTTGTAACTAAAATAATAAAATAAAATAAAACGACTTTATGTTACTATTCACGCGGGTACAATTCACGTGAATAGTAACCCTAACTCCAAAGTGGATTGGATTTGTAATTCCAATTTCCTAATGGACTAGGCTTTATAAATAAAAATAAACCCAACTTAAATAACTAAAGCCCAACAATTAATGACCCAAATAATAAATAACACCAAGCCGAAATTATAATCCATAAATAATAAAATTCGGCTAAACTAAAATAATAAAAATAAATGATGTCGACATGGGCCCCACTTTCTCCAGCTGGATTGTCATCGTGGGCCCCACTCTTCACCAAGCTTATTCTCCATCTCTTCTTGAATTTCTTGTGAGAACGAATCTTGGACATAATTCTAAAAGTGAGCTTGTGATGAACTTTGAGCTTGTTAGAAAACATCCAAGTTCCATGCTTGTCGTTATTGCTTCCTCCATTGTCGCCTTGGCGTGCATTATTCTTCCAGTCTCTAAGCTTGCCTAGGTGATTTGCATCATTCAAATCGACTACTACCACAATAAAAGAAAAGAAATAAAAAATCTTTTTTAAAAAAATAATTTCGACAACACCCAAAAAACACAAAGAACGAAAATTAAATTGCAGAAAGTACCAGAACAAAGCTAGATAGCACCTCTGATTCAATCGAGTCACCAAGATCAGAAATCAATTCAACCAAACGCTTTAGTGATTACCTCTATCACCTCAAAACACAACAAAGGCGTTAAGCAACAATAGAGTAATAAACACAAGGAATCTTGTAAACGCCACAAGCAAGTCAATTACTTGATAAGTAAACACAATCCCTAAAATAAACAAGAGAGAAATCCATCTAACTTGCAAAACAAGATTTAAGAGAACCTCCAACTTTATTAGCAAAATAGCTATCAATAAACAATATTCATCATCTGTCTAAAATATGAACCCGAAGGGTCTTATTTATACTAGTCTAATACTAAACCCAAATGGACTTGGACTTGTAACTAAAATAATAAAATAAAATAAAACGACTTTATGTTACTATTCCCGCGGGTACTATTCACGTGAATAGTAACCCTAACTCCAAAGTGGATTGGATTTGTAATTCCAATTCCCTAATGGACTAGGCTTTATAAATAAAAATAAACCCAACTTAAATAACTAAAGCCAACAATTAATGACCCAAATAATAAATAACACCAAGCCGAAATTATAATCCATAAATAATAAAATTCGGCTAAACTAAAATAATAAAAATAAATGATGTCGACATGGGCCCCACTTTCTCCAGCTGGATTGTCATCGTGGGCCCCACTCTTCACCAAGCTTATTCTCCATCTCTTCTTGAATTTCTTGTGAGAACGAATCTTGGACATAATTCTAAAAGTGAGCTTGTGATGAACTTTGAGCTTGTTAGAAAACATCCAAGTTCCATGCTTGTCGTTATTGCTTCCTCCATTGTCGCCTTGGCGTGCATTATTCTTCCAGTCTCTAAGCTTGCCTAGGTGATTTGCATCATTCAAATCGACTACTACCACAGTAAAAGAAAAGAAATAAAAAATCTTTTTTAAAAAATTAATTTCGACAACACCCAAAAAACACAAAGAACGAAAATTAAATTGCAGAAAGTACCAGAACAAAGCTAGATAGCACCTCTGATTCAATCGAGTCACCAAGATCAGAAATCAATTCAACCAAAAGCTTTAGTGATTACCTCTATCACCTCAAAACACAACAAAGGCGTTAAGCAACAATAGAGTAATAAACACAAGGAATCTTGTAAACGCCACAAGCAAGTCAATTACTTGATAAGTAAACACAATCCCTAAAATAAACAAGAGAGAAATCCATCTAACTTGCAAAACAAGATTTAAGAGAACCTCCAACTTTATTAGCAAAATAGCTATCAATAAACAATATTCATCATCTGTCTAAAATATGAACCCGAAGGGTCTTATTTATACTAGTCTAATACTAAACCCAAATGGACTTGGACTTGTAACTAAAATAATAAAATAAAATAAAACGACTTTATGTTACTATTCCCGCGGGTACTATTCACGTGAATAGTAACCCTAACTCCAAAGTGGATTGGATTTGTAATTCCAATTTCCTAATGGACTAGGCTTTATAAATAAAAATAAACCCAACTTAAATAACTAAAGCCCAACAATTAATGACCCAAATAATAAATAACACCAAGCCAAAATTATAATCCATAAATAATAAAATTCGGCTAAACTAAAATAATAAAAATAAATGATGTCGACATGGGCCCCACTTTCTCCAGCTGGATTGTCATCGTGGGCCCCACTCTTCACCAAGCTTATTCTCCATCTCTTCTTGAATTTCTTGTGAGAACGAATCTTGGACATGATTCTAAAAGTGAGCTTGTGATGAACTTTGAGCTTGTTAGAATACATCCAAGTTCCATGCTTGTCGTTATTGCTTCCTCCATTGTCGCCTTGGCGTGCATTATTCTTCCAGTCTCTAAGCTTGCCTAGGTGATTTGCATCATTCCCTCCCTCCTCAAAACGATTCGTCCTCGAATCGATACCTACAAAATCAATTGGAGGAAATTTAGCAATATCGAAAGTAGTACGAACACTATACTCACCTTGCGAACCAATCATTATGCACAAAGGACCAAGCTTCAAGCTTCTAGCTTCGCCTCCCGGATCAAGCAACATGCAAGTAGCAATAATTTGTTCCTTCCAAAACAATAACTCAGAAGTATGCATAACAAGTAATTTAAGTGGATGAAAACCATTAAAGTAAGAATTTAAATTACTCATCATGTTGTCCAATTTAGGCATTAAAGTCATAGAAAAGGAACTTAAAACCTGATGCTCCCTTTTGATTGTAATCGGCGCCCTATGTATAGAACCTTCTTCTCCTAGGGCCGGCAATCTTTTAGGACAAGCATCTTTAGGAACCTGCAAAAGAAACACATCACATCTAGAAAGACAAGGGTTAAGGTTAGCTTTAAACCAAGCTTCCTTGTATAAGAGTACAAACAAACTCTTCTTTTCCTCATATTCAACCCTCACTTCTCTCTCATTTGAGCCCTTTAACACAATTTCTTTTGAGGCTTCTTTTATCTCTTTTCTTCTCTCACTCTCGGCTTCCTCTTTCTTTTCTTCTCTTTTATTTTCTTTTGAACTCTCCTCTCCTTTTGCAAGGCTCTCAGCCTTCCTCTCTAGCTCACCTTTTGCAAGGCTCTCAGCCTTCCTCTCTTTCTCACTAGTGTTACAAGATTCGGCCTCTTTCTCCTTCTGCCATGCTTCCACTTGACTTTTAACATGCAATTGATCCCCTTCAACTTCCTTTGGAGGCAAGGGTGCAAGTGAAACTCTCCTTTCTCCCATGGTAAAAGAATACCTATTCTTGAACCCATCATGCACAACTCTTCTATCATATTGCCATGGTCTCCCAAGCAATATATGGCATGTATCCATAGGCACAACATCACACAACACTTGGTCAAAATAACGGCCAATAGAAAAAGAAACAAGGACTTGTTTGGTTACCTCAATTTCTCCCATGCCATTCTTCCTTTGTAGGCAATAGGATCTAGGATGCTCCAAACACTCCAATCCTAAACTTTCCACCATATATGTGCTCACCATGTTAGTGTCGCTTTCCCCATCAATTTTAACACTCATGGCCTTCTCATTCACCAAGCATCTTGTATAGAAAAGTTTATCCCTTTGCCCAACATCATCTTCTTTGACTTGAGCATTCAGCACACGCCTAGTATCCGGAAATTCTTCCTTAGGTACTTTTCCATAGTCAAAATGCACAAGATTCAGATTCCTAGCCTTTTGCATCCTCGTTGCACTATTAGCTGAAGTCTCTCTATGCCAATCATCATTGTAATACTCTTCAAGGCTCTTGGAATCTTGGTGCAATGTCTGGTGCTTTTGAGGCAGCTCCCTATAGTAATAAGCAGGAACAAATCTCTTCCTCATAATTTTCTTCATCTCAGTCCAAGTGTCGATAGGTTCCTCATAATTGTACCTTCTGTCCAACATAAAGTTGCTCCACCAAACCAAAGCATAGTCAGTAAACTCATCAACCGCCAATTTTACCTTCTTTGCCTCAGTGTAGCTATGGCAATCAAATACCATCTCCACTCTTTTCTCCCACTTCAAATAAGCTTCTGGATCATTTTTGCCTTGAAAAGAGGGAATCTTCATCTTGATGTCTCTAGTATACATATCAGTTCGATCAACATATCGACCTCCATAGGCTCCTCTATCGTATCTCGAATATTCCATGATGTTAACCTGCAAGAAAGTGTTAGTAGAAAATAATTCCTCACCACTCTCTCACGTGTTTACACTCCTTTTGTGTTCTCTCGTGTTTACACTCAATGGCAATATATTAACACTCGCCTTTTTCCTCTCCTGAAATCTCACTTTGTTTATTCTTTGGGACTAGTAAATCTTATCAAATAACAAACAACCTGCAACACTTCAAGAAAGAGTCAACGAATTCCTAATCAAGAAGTAAGACAATTCGATTCTAGAGGCAAGATAACTCCTGAAAGATAAGATAGTCACACACAAGAACAAGATAATGTATGTGAAGAATATTGTAGTAATTGAACAATAAGACACAAAGATTGCTCAATTCGATAGGCTGAAATAAAAGAACACAACAAATCAGCAGAATCAAAGAAAGTTACCCAACTAGATACCCTAACAACCTGCGGAAAGTATCCCAATCAAGCAAATTCCTGCAATTCAAAACAAACACTTGCCGAATTCCTTCAATCACCAAGTCGATTTCAATATATTTCTCTCTTCTTTTTTTTTTTTTCTTTTCAATTTTGCTGCCACCAATCGATTTCCACCAACAATAAAAACAATCAACTCAAGACACTCCAAATCGATTGCACAATCAAATCGCAACAACTTTTTTTTTTTATATATATATATACTAATGAAATCGACTACTCCCCAAATAAAAAGAAAAGAAATCGATTTTTTTTTATATATATATTTCGGCAACACAACAAAGAACACAAGAACAGAAAACTAAATTGCAGAAATTAAAGGGATACGTAGTTGAAATTGATACCTAGGCTCCGCTACCAAGATGATACGGCAACACTACCAGAACAAAGCTAGATAGCACCTCCGATTCAATCGAGTCACCAAGATCAGAAATCAATTCAACCAAAAGCTTTAGTGATTACCTCTATCACCTCAAAACACAACAAAGGCGTTAAGCAACAATAGAGTAATAAACACAAGGAATCTTGTAAACGCCACAAGCAATTCAATTACTTGATAAGTAAACACAATCCTAAAATAAACAAGAGAGAAATCCATCTAACTTGCAAAACAAGATTTAAGAGAACCTCCAACTTTATTAGCAAAATAGCTATCAATAAACAATATTCATCATCTGTCTAAAATATGAACCCGAAGGGTCTTATTTATACTAGTCTAATACTAAACCCTAATGGACTTGGACTTGTAACTAAAATAATAAAATAAAATAAAACGACTTTATGTTACTATTCACGCGGGTACTAATCACGTGAATAGTAACCCTAACTCCAAAGTGGATTGGATTTGTAATTCCAATTCCCTAATGGACTAGGCTTTATAAATAAAAATAAACCCAACTTAAATAACTAAAGCCCAACAATTAATGACCCAAATAATAAATAACAGCAAGCCGAAATTATAATCCATAAATAATAAAATTCGGCTAAACTAAAATAATAAAAATAAAGGACGTCGACATGGGCCCCACTTTCTCCAGTTGGATTGTCATCGTGGGCCCTTTCACCAAGCTTATTGTCCATCTCTTCTTGAATTTCTTGTGAGAACGAATCTTGGACATGATTCTAAAAGTGAGCTTGTGATGAACTTTGAGCTTGTTAGAATACATCCAAGTTCCATGATTGTCGTTATTGCTTCCTCCATTGTCGCCTTGGCGTGCATTATTCTTCCAGTCTCTAAGCTTGCCTAGGTGATTTGCATCATGAAGTCTTAATCTTACCGGACGTAATAGCATCCTCCAATTGAGTTCCCGCTTGTCCTCCAAGCGTGGTATCGGAACTTCCGGGTCCTCATCAACAATGATTGGCCGCTTACCATCGGCTTTGCTAGTACTCCTTTTAGAGGATTGGGCAACGGTCCCTTCATCGCCCTTTGCGAATTTCAAAGCCTCGAACAATTGAGTCATGCTAATACCCTTCAATTTCTTCATCAACTCACCCATCATGGTCGGATCCTCAACGTTGATAATGTCGTCACTCATGGTGTCCTAGGAGTAGGCGCGCACGTATAAGAGACCATTCATCGATTTTGAAACCATTCAAATGCACAAAAGATGAATGCTTTGATTTTGAAATTTGAAAACCAAAGAAAGTGGAGCCAAATTGTTTTTGAAAACATGAGGATTTATAGCACACAAAAAACATATATATTTTTTCAATTTTTTCGATTTCTTTTTCAAATTTTTTTTTTAAAAACTAAATGATCTCGGCTAAAAAAAAAAATTTATGAAAAAGAAATTTTCGAAAAAAAAGTAAGAAAACTCGACTAGAGTTTTATGTCAAAAAGGAAAATATGAATGCACAATTAATTTGGATCCACGAAAGGCAAGCACAATCATACAACATATTTCCACACAAGGCAAATACCCCTAGGGCTTCGTTTGACTATATGCAAGGGTATGCAACTGGTTGGGGGCTAGAGAACCGCGGCTATGGAATAGTTTAGCCTATCTCATATGTGACACATTGATGCTGCATGGGATCTGGGGCTTGTTAATCCCAATCATCGCTCGGCGGCGGGCAACAGAGAAATTTCATACCATATCACCACGACAGATAGTATGTATGGGCAAGGATTTGACTCATTCCCTTAAGGTAAAGGCTAACACACAATCATAATGCAAAGCATGCAAGTGACAAGTAACGAAAACATAAAATCAAGAAAAAATTGAGTATTATTTCTAAAACCCACTAGATCCCTAGTGGAGTCACCAGTTGTGAGAACCCAGACCGAATGTCCCTTCGGCCTTTTCACCTTATGATCGATGGAGTCGCCACCCAAGTTTTATTAATATGGAAAAACTCAGAAAAAACCAAAGATAACTCCTTATGCCCACAAAGCAACCAAATTTGCTAGCCAAAGATGCAGGACTCGGTGATTCGTCATGGATGGGAAGGTATTAGGAACTGCATTCATGTTTGGGCAAAATAATAATCAATTTATGCGATAATTGTGTTTTCGGTGCATGTGTGTAAACCAAATTTCCAACAGTATAAAATCAACAGTAATATACAAAAATCGAAATTAAAAGAAAGAGAAAAAGAAAAGAAACAATTTGGCTTGCGTCTCCACCACTAGAGACATCCTACATACCCCGGCAATCGGGTTCAAAGCTCACGTAGTTCTTAGCTTAGAATCAATACTCAAGCAAACATGTCAGTATCAACACGTAATCACAGCAAAATCGCAACAGCAGAGACTGAATTAAAGATTACTTCTACCCTCTTTCAACTCCTTAATTCCACTTTGATTGCGTCTTGAACTATTACAAAAACAACACTAACAACAACCAAACGTGAAATCCGACAAAGAAAAGCTAAGAGAATTGAATTGAGAAAAAAAAAATAGTAAGTTTTCCCAAGCAAGAGAGCTTCTAAAAAAAGATCTCCCAAAGTGTGTGTATGAGGTTCTATTTATAGTGTTCAGGGTTTGGATGGTCGTGGTTTTGATCCTAGGGTTGAGATTAATCCCCTAAATCTGATGGTTGAGCGGAAGGATTGAAAAAAGGAAAAATAAGAAAAGGTGCCGCCCCTGGGAGACATGACCGTCGCCAGGTGGCGGTCTTCTCTCCATGACCGCCGGCTCCCCGGGTTACTGTTCACAGTTTTTCCTATTTTGACCGGATTTTTCTTATTTTGACTCCAATTTGATTCTTGCATGCAAAGTAAATGTTCCTAAACCAGAAAGACTCCTTTTCTTGAGGAAAATACCAAATTCTTTCCATGTAAACTCAATTACTTAACCTACAGTCCAAGGATTAAGATTATTCCTCTTTTCTCCACAAAATAGGCAAAATAATAAACCAACTTAAATTGGGCCTCTAATCCAACGAAAATTAGAGGAAAATAAGTCAGAAAATTCGTGTTAAGTCTGGGCCTAAACATATAGATAATCCATGAACTTATTTACTGGGTTTCTAAGGCAAATTAAAGTCCAAAAGTTAATATAGTTAACCTTGGGCTCTAAAACACAAAAATAATCCAATAAAACAAATAGATGGCAAAATTTGAGTGTTCACAGTTTTATACTTGGGGAAAGCATAAGAATGAAACTTTTGGGGCGAGACTCCATAAGATGCATAAAGCCCCTCAAGAGTCATATAGCGCTAAGGCTCTAAGAAGCTTCACAAATTGCAAAGGCTTAAAGAGTACCAATGCGAGAAGGTCTAAAAAGTACCGTGCAAAAGGTCTGAGGATGCCGAAGTATAAATTGGTGATCTTGATCTCAAGTAATTCTATAAGCTTACATAAGTAATGGAAGTGCCTTAAACGATTAAAGAAGAAAATAAGAACCCCAAGAGAAGGGTGCAAAGAGACTGTGAGAGTTCCAGAGTTCCAATACCTGTTTCAACTGTGAAGGGAGTTACCACCACATAAGGGTACAATGCTGACCCTCAGGCGTGAATTTCACCGCCACCTAAAATTTCTACCATATACGGCATGGAGAGCTGATACGGCAGGAACCCTAGAATCAGCACCAGAAATTCCTACTGAATCAGATTGTGGTCCCGACCTCAATCTCAATCAAACTAAGCAATCCACCACTCCTTATTCCTCCTCAAGTCAGCATGAAAACGAATTAAGGAATTGAGAATCACCAAAAGGAGATGTCGTCACCTGTTCCCAATCAGCAAGAAATCAGAAAACAACACCAAAGGAGTTAGAATTCACGCCTCACAGATTT